>JAHPZR010012765.1:40000-61186 GCA_019787425.1 Platygyra sinensis | reverse complement strand
CAATGGATTAAAAGAAACTACTCAAGGGTCTCCAAGCATGAAACTTAAGCCTCCGTTCTTGAAAGCACCAAGAATGGAGCCTTGGTGATCAAGTTTTGAATGAGACTGTCAACTGTGCATTTCACTGTTAATAATAATATAAAACATGCACAGGACCTAAAACAAAGGTAGGGTTTCACAGATCAGTCAAGCGACTTGAAATAAAATAATACGTATAGGTACCTCTTTATATGACTGTAGTTGAGTAACAATGTCCAAGTAATAGTGCTGCCCTGTTTTGTCATCTGGTATATTATTTCCAAAACAAAGCACTGCTGGCTGAGTCAAATTCACCATTAACCTGAGAGAAACAAAAAAAAAATAAAAATGTGCTACAAAATCAAGATAATTTTTTTTATGACAGTTGTCAGTGAACTGAGGTATAACAAGGTGACTGACTGACACTTGCTTTATGTTAATAAAAACAACCATGAGGTACACGTAACTCAAAGCACATCCTCACAATAATGAAACGGCTTATTTTTTTCTTAAATTTGTGTTATAATATCAGAGGACTGAGGTACTAAATAACATGTAAAATACAAGATACCTCATCAATGTATAAAAGGTAATGGAAACTGTATCTGAATGATGATCAGTGTACATGAAGTATGAGTAACAATATTATGCAGTGTCTCACATACCTTATAACCATGTCAAAAATTTCCCTCTCTTTAGATGAACAGCTTTTAAGAATTGCTACAAGGTCCTGAAAGAGTAATTATTATTTACAGGTTTGTCATGAAATCTACATGTTGCAAAAAAAAAAATGTTGTGTAAAAGAGAAGGAAACATTAATGCTGGCTGAGTTTGTAAACATATTCATGCGAGACAGAAACATCCTCAGCTCTCACTTCCCTCAGTCCATACATAAACCTCACTATCACTGACTCTTTAATCCATACAGTTTCAGACAAAAGAATTTCCAGACAAAAGAATTTCGACTCAATTCCTGCTTAGGTGGCAAACACAGTTTTTTGATACCTGCGTTGCACAATTTCACATTTTTTTTAAAAGGTCGAGATCCTTTCATAGTTAACCTAACACACACAACATTGCCATGGCAATATCAATGGAAAACCTTTGAAGCAAAATCTATTTGTTAGATATTAGGACCATTACATTGTATGTACTAAAGGCATCTGCTGCCGAGTGTCAGTCAATACCCTTGATTACCGTAACATCTCAATTGATACTTAGTCAACCCTAGACCAACATCTGATCAACACTGGATCCACACCCAATCGACAGTTGGTCAATAGTTGGCCACATGCCCAACAACTCATATGTATAGATCCACACTTGATAACCTCTCAGTGACAATTAGTAGACTCTCTGCCAACTATCAATTGAGATGTTGACTGGGCAATAGTGAACAATGACTCCCATATACGCCTGTCGGTACCTGTCGGCCAACTGTCGGCCAACAGGCTACCGACACATTACCGAACAGTCGGCTGAAAGTAGAGTAAAAATAAATAGAGTCAAAAACTTTTCCAGCTGAAAAAAGTAGATAGAAATCTGTCGATCGATCTATCAGATCTGGTAACATTCATACCTGGTATCTCCTTGATCCTCTTTGAACTGTAAAAGAGGCTTTTTTACTCCATCTCCTGACCACACGTACCAAAATTTAGTAGTAAATTTAATACCCATTTCTCATATCTTTGTCTGTTGGCCGACTGTTGGCCGACTGTTGGCCGACTGTTGGCCGACTGTTGGCCGACTGTCGGCCAGTATATTTTGGGAACTGTTCTTCACTATTACCGTTGACTGAATATTGACAAAGTATTACATGTAATTGAGATGTTGATCATGGACGTTGATCGAGAGTATCAATTGACAATTACCTGTGGATGCCTTTAGTACACATGATCCATATATTCTTCATCATTTGCATGCAAAAACCTTGTAACAACATTCATATGTTAATAATTACATTTAAATGCTGGCCCAGTTATCTTGGACTCTTGCTATTTCAAATGGATGTTTGCATTCCTCTTGGGTCTATCAGCAAGATTCAACTGTATCTGACTTATGTCATGAATTTGGTCATTACAATATTGTTATTATTACAACTAATGATTATGTTTAGTAAAAATCTACATGTACATACATTTTGTAAGACTTCTGAATATCCAAGCTGACGTCTTATCTCACAAGTGGTGTCATCACGACGTAAGAATCTTACCAAATCCTTTAGACTCTCTGGAAAAAAGACCGAAACCATGACAGATGACAGCTTAGACATTGTAAAGCAGTGACAATGATTAGCAGAGAGAAAC
Source organism: Platygyra sinensis (assembly GCA_019787425.1). Lineage (NCBI taxonomy): Eukaryota > Metazoa > Cnidaria > Anthozoa > Scleractinia > Merulinidae > Platygyra > Platygyra sinensis. Next base: position 58,862 of record JAHPZR010012765.1, on the reverse strand, counting down.
AGTTTCAAATTTTAGAGAACCTTACAGCAGAATAGTGCCCACTAAATTGTCTAATCAGTGCACATAGTAGTTGTGACACCAACAACTGTCACAGACGGTTTGTCTAGACATGTTCAGCTGAATTAATTGAATGAATTGTTTCTGGCAAGTGTTTATTCTGTGTTTACAGCACTTTCCACAAGTCAACATAAAACTGGTCAAACCCCATGCCAGTCCAGTCCCTCAACGATCGATTTCTATTTATTAAAGGTTTTCAGCATATCCAACCTACCAAGACAGTCTGGACTTTTGTAGTAATCGCTTCCCTCTGAGTAACCAAGACCGGCAAGGGTACAAACGATTTCCGTGTTCAGGTACTCCCCTAAGTCGTTTAGATTTTCCATCTCTGTGGCACAAAACAATCAGAGGAGATTGCTTAAGATCACCGCAAAAAAAACCATAAGTGGAAATGTGAAGTTTAAATACCGAACTGTAATATTGAAAACGTACAGAACATGTACATGTAAGCTTACTCCATGCCCCATGCATCGATCCATCGGAAAAAATACAAGCTTGTGCTTCATAATATAGCTACTGCTATTGAGACAACGTGTATTTTGTTTGCAAATCGACTACGCTGCGAGAACAAAAGCGATCGACAAGATCGGAGACATTCTATTTTCCCAATTTCTTCGAGGCAAGTTCGACTCCATTCTTCTGATTCGAGCAAACCTACCTACAGTTTTTTTACGCTAGTTTCATCTACACTCAACAGATCACCATCTGGACATGAAAACAGCGGCCAAAGTAAAATTTCTGAGACGAAGATCGTGAAATTGAGAGCTCGCCCCAGAATATTACATCGCCTGAAAAACGCGCCAAAGTTGTCGCCTCGATCTGGCGCACGCCAGAAAAAGTCCAACCTCGTTCCCAGGGTCCTCTCTCTACTTAGGACCCTGGGAACGAGGTTGGACTTTTCTGGAAAAAGTCATGCCCAGTGCATCCGCGTCGCCTGGAAAAATGATCAAAAATACCACCGTTTTCGTTGATACGCGATTTTTGAAAACAAAACCACCCGCGAAACCGTTTCCAAAATTTCCGTCAATCATTACATGTTATCAACAGATTCGGATCGAAATCCACCAATCACAGCCCGCTAGCATGGACGTAAAGAAGGTACGGTCTGAAGGGCACACTAGTGGCTGTTATTGGTGGATTTCGATCCGATATGGCACGCCGTTTGTAGCAAAATTCAATCAAGTCAAATATTTATTCAATCCAATCATTTTGGCGTAATGCCATTTAATTTAATCTTTCAAACATATTCAAACAATCCGAAAAAGCATTTAATTCAAACCCATGTTTCTCAGTTCAATTTAATCAGAGTGAATATTTATTCAATCCAATCACGGAAATATTTATTCAATCCAATCACGAAGATATTTATTCAATCCAATCACGGAAATATTCATTCAATCCAATCACGGACATATTCATTCAATCAGTAAAATATTCATTCAATCCAATCACAGAAATATTTATTCAATCAAATCATAAAATATTTATTCAATTTCACATAGTTATTCAATCCACTCAAAAACATATTCAATGCAATCCTCTGGAAATTCATTCAATCTTCCTGGGGCGAGCGCGGTCAGTATAAAATATGGACTGCGGACAGAGACGGACTACGGACTACGGACTGGGTATAAAACACGGACTCAGGTATAAAACGCGGACTAAGCATTACGGACTGGGTATAAAATACTGACTCAGGTATAAAACACGGACTGAGCATCACGGGTTGGTATAAAACTTACGAAGGTTCTACATTGAATGAAGTCTAGCACGAACGTCGTCATGATGAAAGTTACACGCTACATGTAACTAAAAGTCTCATTTCCCGAAAATGCCTGCTCATACAGGTTCAACCATACTCGATTGCCGGAAAAGGAAAAGAAGACACTGAAGGTCACAAAATTGACGAGCTGTATGAATTTTCGAATGATTCAACCATGATTAAAGGTTTTGAAAGATCAACAGTCGAGAAAGTTGAGGAGAATTCGAACGACGTGTTCCGCTGTTTTATAAATTTTATACGATACCACATAATACGGCCAATACCAAAATAGGAGAACAAAAAGTTGATGAAACCAGAAAAAACACGACCTAACACAAGGATGGACAGTTCCTGCATCTTTAAGATCGCCTTGAGGAAAAGGAGTGAAAAAAAACAAAAAGGTATTACTTTGTTGCGCAGCACGAAAAACAGGAGCCCATTACCCGGAGCTTCCTCTTCCCTACAGACCCTCCGAGTCCAACCTTTCCACAGTATCTTTTTATTTTTAGAAATCACTCTCCTACTGAGGCTTTCGCGGGTTCTTTTTAAACAGCCAACATAAGAGAGCTGTGGTCTTCTATTGTATATAAGTCACAGGCATGTCACAGACGACGAAAGCATTTTCAATTTAATGGGCCCCCCTTGACGAAAGCGAGGCAAAGTTAATCGTCAAACGAAGAGTTCCTCTGATATTTATATGAACGCCAACCTTCCACAGAAAAACTACGGACTCTGAAACATCCCTGACTTCTGGTCTAAATCAAACACTTAGGAAAGGTTCTTACATTGAAGAAGTCTAGCACGAACGTCCTTCAATAATACAAAGTAAGACACGCTCACATGTACACTCTCAGACGGTCCTCATTTCCCCGAAAAGCCTTGCACATACGAGGTTCACCCATACTCGATATGCCGATAAGGAGAAAGAAGGCAACTAGAGGTCACAAAGATAGACGAGCCGTATGAATTTCGAATGAGTCACCACCTGAGTTAAATGTTTTGAAAGATCAATCAGTGGGGAGAATTAAGGACGGAATTTCGAAACGACGTGTCCCGCTGGTGTTATCGATCTATACTATACGATACACACATAGATACGGCCATAGTAAAATGAGGGAACAAAAAGTTTGATAAAACAGGAAAAAAAACAAACGACACTTACACACGGATGACTAGTTCCTTAGCTCATCCGATAATATCGCCTTGGAAAAAGGAAGGGAAAAAAAAAAAACAAAAGAAAGTTATTACAACAAGGGGGTATTCGCTATTGTGGTCACCACCATACCAGTACTGGGTCGCCGCCGCACAGGGACTTCGAACTGTGTTTGAGCAGACGAAACAAGTGTGCGGTCCTTGTGGTATATTAACTCCCGGGGAGACACTGAAATTTCGAAAATGAGCAAAGGTATCAAAAAGAGAAAAAATGTCTGAGACTGCATGTCTGAGAAAAGTAGATGAGCAAACAATTAGAGGAATTGCGAAAGGAGAACAATAGCAGGAAACCTACTTGCTTTGGTGATCGGAAACTGCGCCGTGCTGTCCCCCAAGATCGGCCGGCATTTGGAGGTAAGAGAGTTTTTGCAAGAGTTATTTCATATATTAATTCTTCTTTGCTTGCAAAATGTTTCCCATTTTCCGGTAAGAGAGTACATGAGGGAGATGTAACGCTGTTTTTGTTGAAAAACATTTACATTCACAAAGGTAATCGGTACCGTGAGACCGAGTATCTTTCTGGTCGTAGAGACCGGAGATATATTCGACCGTGCCTTGCAACACGTAATAGTTCTCATTGTTCATCTTCTTCTCATTTTCCTTTTCTCATTTTAGAAATTTTCGAAAAAATGCAATTCCACCGTGGAGTCAAGGTTATACTACAAGGACCAGTGAACACTTTTCGTCGGCGCCAGGAAAGCCGCATTACCCGGAGCCTCCACTCTCAGATTGAATCCTTGCAGGCACCCTTGCCCGTAAACTTTTATTTAGAAAACTGTGATAAGTCTGCGAGAGCTTCTTTATTTCCCGCGAAAATGATCTGTGTTTTCGCCGACACGTCCGCATAGCAGCCTCAAAAGAAAAATGGGGGGGGTGCGGATCACAGGAGAAGGGCCGATCGCTCGCCATTTTCCAATTTTAATTTGATCCCATATTCCAATGTTACAACCGAGGGGAACATGCGGTAGTTAAGTCAGTTAATAAAGTAATGGACACTTGTGACTGGTAGCGCACCATACTCACATTCATCACCGTGTGACAAAACACAGTTGAGAAGCCGCCAACAGTGCGAACCGTGGTTGATGTTTCATTGGTCTGAATCGGAGTTTTATGCTTTGGTTGTTTCGTTCATGGTTGCTATATAACTGCCTGTAAAAATGAGAATGATTCTGTATGACGATTTTCGGATGTTTGCTGGTCACTCTGGTGCGCCGAAGAGCCAGGGTACCCCGGAACCCCGACAAAAACGCAAGGCCAAAAGGGGAAACCTATTGCTTTGCACACACCGTGACAGGATCACAGGGCCGTTGCCGACCTATCGCGCCAGACTCCCTCGCCTATACTGACGACAGTGCTTAGGGCGTCTTTGACAATAAAACCACAGAGAGCACTCGCGACACGTCGCAAGCCGGTAGAATGACCATCATTCGCGACAGACGAACTCCACGGACACAGAAGCAAGCAGAAAAAGAACCAGATAACTCTGAAAGACCTAGGATCGACCCTCGAAATGCCTGGCCCTACTAAGGAACTTTCACTTAAATCTGATGCTAAACCGCATAAGTTGTCCGACGAATTTTTGATTTCCTTCGCATTGAGAAGTCCTTGGTCGCCTGTGTCCACTCGAAAGACTTTTCGAGGCCAGGCAGACTTCTCAGTTTCCTGAATCGTTGTGATGCTTGTGTTGTAACTACTTTCGGGATAAAACCAATAACTTTGCGACGATCCACCAAACAGGCACCATGTCCAGTTTCTGTTCGCTTTAGACGTCCGTGTTGTTTGTTAACGGCCGCGACCGGAGTTTGCATTTGCGCTAAGATCAGTCACAAACATCACACGTTGTGGAGTGTTGTTTGAAACATAGGGGTTTGACCAATCCGTTAAACGAACCTCCTGCGGTTCTTTGACATTTTGTACAGATTAGCAGGTCTCCCGCTTCTCGGTAGCCTTAATCATTCTTTTGTGCTTCACTCGTATGTGGTTATAGGAGGGACACTTAATATGGTAGAGTTTATAAAGGAGAAGTTTTTTAAGTTAAAAGTTTGAGCCGGTAGGCCGTCCGTGTTGTAGCTGCAGATTTTTAGAGGTCATAGGTCCTGCGTGATTTCGCTGTTATCGGCATGTCGCCTCGAACCTCTGGTAATTTGCCATGTGTTTAGCATTGTTTAGGCTCAATTCTATAGATTGCAGGATATGTTTTTTAGTCTCTAAACTTGTATTTGTCTTCGCGGGGAACTAAATTTGAGATTTTCCCGTGAACGTGTTGCTTATTTGTATCTATATTGTGACGCTGAGGGCGGCTATTTGATTAGAACTTGTTCGCAAGTACAGTATATTGACCTTGTCACGGATGACATATCTGTCTCGTGCGTTTTTTCATCTCTAGACTCCTTATGCTTTACTTCTAGAAAGCTTCACGTTTGTCTAGAGCAGTTTCTTATGTTTCTTGCCAGCTATCTAATAGAGCTTTGTTTTCTCATAGTGTTAATTTGTTTATTCGCTCGTCTCTGCGTTCTGTTACTACATCTAAATTCAAATGTTATCTGTTACGCGGCAAGTCTGTTGACTGTTTTGCGTTGGTTGTATAGATGGCCGCTATTCGGCGTTCGTGAAAAGACTTTGCTGTTTTCTGTGGAAGGTTGGCTCATAAATATCAGAACTTTCATTTGGGATTAACCTTTCCTCGCTTTCCGCCATTATTGAAAAAGCTTTCGTGTGACATGCTGATGACTTATAACAATAGAAGACCACAGCTCTCTTATGATTGGCTGTTTTAAAAAGAAACCCGCGAAGAGGCCCTCAGTAGGAGAGGATTCTAAAAATAAAAAGAGATACGGGAACGGGTTGACTCGGAGGGTCTGTATGGAGATGGAAGCTCCGGGTAATGGGCTCCCCTGTTTTCCGTTCTGCTCAACAAAAGTAATAACTTTTTGTTTTTTTTTTCCCCTCCTTTTCCAAGGCGCGATATTAAGGAGAAGGCGGAACTGTCATCCTTGTGTTATGTCGTTTTTTTTTCTTGTTTATCAACTTTTTGTTCCTCATTTTGGTATGGCCGTATTATGTGTGTATCGTATAAATTTATAAAACAGCGGAACACGTCGTTCGAATTCTCCTCAACTTTCTCGACTGTTGATCTTTCAAAACCTTTAATCATGGTTGAATCATTCGAAAATTCATACAGCTCGTCAATTTTGTGACCTTCAGTGTCTTCTTTTCCTTTTTCGGCAATCGAGTATGGTTGAACCTGTATGAGCAGGCATTTTCGGGAAATGAGACTTTTAGTTACATGTAGCGTGTACTTTCATCATGACGACGTTCGTGCTAGACTTCATTCAATGTAGAACCTTCGTAAGTTTTATACCAACCCGTGATGCTCAGTCCGTGTTTTATACCTGAGTCAGTATTTTATACCCAGTCCGTAATGCTTAGTCCGCGTTTTATACCTGAGTCCGTGTTTTATACCCAGTCCGTAGTCCGTAGTCCGTCTGTCCGCAGTCCATATTTTATACTGACCGCGCTCGCCCCAGGAAGATTGAATGAATTTCCAGAGGATTGCATTGAATATGTTTTTGAGTGGATTGAATAACTATGTGAAATTGAATAAATATTTTATGATTTGATTGAATAAATATTTCTGTGATTGGATTGAATGAATATTTTACTGATTGAATGAATATGTCCGTGATTGGATTGAATGAATATTTCCGTGATTGGATTGAATAAATATCTTCGTGATTGGATTGAATAAATATTTCCGTGATTGGATTGAATAAATATTCACTCTGATTAAATTGAACTGAGAAACATGGGTTTGAATTAAATGCTTTTTCGGATTGTTTGAATATGTTTGAAAGATTAAATTAAATGGCATTACGCCAAAATGATTGGATTGAATAAATATTTGACTTGATTGAATTTTGCTACAAACGGCGTGCCATATCGGATCGAAATCCACCAATAACAGCCACTAGTGTGCCCTTCAGACCGTACCTTCTTTACGTCATGCTAGCGGGCTGTGATTGGTGGATTTCGATCCGATCTGTTGATAACATGTAATGATTGACGGAAATTTTGGAAACGGTTTCGCGGGTGTTTTGTTTTCAAAAATCGCGTATCAACGAAAACGGTGGTATTTTTGATCATTTTTCCAGGCGACGCGGATGCACTGGGCATGACTTTTTCCGAAAAGCCACCTCGTTCCCAGGGTCCCTAATTAGAGAGAGACCCAGGGAACGAGGTTGGACTTTTTCTGGCGTGCGCCAGATCGAGGCGACAACTTTGGCGCGTTTTTCAGGCGATGTAATATTCTGGGGCGAGCTCTCAATTTCACGATCTTCGTCTCAGAAATTTTACTCTGGCCGCTGTTTTCATGTCCAGATGGTGATCTGTTGAGTGTAGATGAAACTAGCGTAAAAAAACTGTAGGTAGGTTTGCTCGAATCAGAAGAATGGAGTCGAACTTGCCTCGAAGAAATTGGGAAAATGATCGAATGTCTCCGATCTTGTCGATCGCATTTGTTCTCGCAGCGTAGTCGATTTGCAAACAAAATAGCACGCGTTGTCTCAATAGCAGTAGCTATATTATGAAGCACAAGCTTGTATTTTTTCCGATGGATCGATGCATGGGGCATGGAGTAAGCTTACATGTACATGTTCTGTACGTTTTCAATATTACAGTGCGGTATTTAAACTTCACATTTCCACTTATGGGTTTTTTTGCGGTGATCTTAAGCAATCTCCTCTGATTGTTTTGTGCCACAGAGATGGAAAATCTAAACGACTTAGGGGAGTACCTGAACACGGAAATCGTTTGTACCCTTGCCGGTCTTGGTTACTCAGAGGGAAGCGATTACTACAAAAGTCCAGACTGTCTTGGTAGGTTGGATATGCTGAAAACCTTTAATAAATAGAAATCGATCGTTGAGGGACTGGACTGGCATGGGGTTTGACAGGTTTATGTTGACTTGTGGAAAGTGCTGTAAACACAGAATAAACACTTGCCAGAAACAATTCATTCAATTAATTCAGCTGAACATGTCTAGACAAACCGTCTGTGACAGTTGTTGGTGTCACAACTACTATGTGCACTGGATAAGACAATTTAGTGGGCACTATTCTGCTGTAAGGTTCTCTAAAATTTGAAACTGTTTCTCTCTGCTAATCATTGTCACTGCTTTACAATGTCTAAGCTGTCATCTGTCATGGTTTCGGTCTTTTTTCCAGAGAGTCTAAAGGATTTGGTAAGATTCTTACGTCGTGATGACACCACTTGTGAGATAAGACGTCAGCTTGGATATTCAGAAGTCTTACAAAATGTATGTCAGTAGATTTTTACTAAACATAATCATTAGTTGTAATAATAACAATATTGTAATGACCAAATTCATGACATAAGTCAGATACAGTTGAATCTTGCTGATAGACCCAAGAGGAATGCAAACATCCATTTGAAATAGCAAGAGTCCAAGATAACCGGGCCAGCATTTAAATGTAATTATTAACATATGAGTGTTGTTACAAGGTTTTTGCATGCAAATGATGAAGAATATATGGATCATGTGTACTAAAGGCATCCACAGGTAAGTGTCAATCGATACTCTCGATCAACGTCCATGATCAACATCTCAATTACATGTAATACTTTGTCAATATTCAGTCAACGGTAATAGTGAAGAACAGTTCCCAAAATATACTGGCCGACAGTCGGCCAACAGTCGGCCACAGTCGGCAACAGTCGGCCAACAGTCGGCCAACAGACAAAGATATGAGAAATGGGTACTAAATTTACTACTAAATTGTGGTACGTGTGGTCAGGAGATGGAGTAAAAAAGCCTCTTTTACAGTTCAAAGAGGATCAAGGAGATACCAGGTACGAACGTTACTGGATCTGATACGATCGACAGATTTCTATTCACTTTTCTGTAGCTGGAAAAGTTTTTGACTCTATTTATTTTTACTCTGCTTTCAGTCGACTGTCGGTAATGTGTCGGTAGCCTGTTGGCCGACAGGTTACCGACAGCCGGACATTGGGGCCATTATTCACTATTGCCCAGTCAACATCTCAATTGATAGTTGGCAGAGAGTCTACTAATTGTCACTGAGACATTATCAAGCGTGGATCTATACATATGAGTTGTTGGGCATGTGGCCAACTATTGACCAACTGTCGATTGGGTGTGGATCCAGTGTTGATCAAATGTTGGTCTAGGGTTGACTAAGTATCAATTGAGATGTGTAATCAAGGGTATTGACTGACACTCAGCAGCAGATGCCTTTAGTACATACAATGTAATGGTCCTAATATCTAACAAATAGATTTGCTTCAAAGGTTTTCCATTGACATTGCCATGGCAATGTTGTGTGTGTTAGGTTAACTATGAAAGGATCTCGACCTTTTAAAAAAAATGTGAAATTGTGCAACGCAGGTATCAAAAAACTGTGTTTGCCACCTAAGCAGGAATTGAGTCGAAATTCTTTTGTCTGGAAATTCTTTTGTCTGAAACTGTATGGATTAAAGAGTCAGTGATAGTGAGGTTTATGTATGGACTGAGGGAAGTGAGAGCTGAGGATGTTTCTGTCTCGCATGAATATGTTTACAAACTCAGCCAGCATTAATGTTCCTTCTCTTTTACACACAATTTTTTTTTTTGCAACATGTAGATTTCATGACAAACCTGTAAATAATGATTACTCTTTCAGGACCTTGTAGCAATTCTTAAAAGCTGTTCATCTAAAGAGAGGGAAATTTTTGACATGGTTATAAGGTATGTGAGACACTGCATAATATTGTTACTCATACTTCATGTACACTGATCATCATTCAGATACAGTTTCCATTACCTTTATACATTGATGAGGTATCTTGTATTTTACATGTTATTTAGTACCTCAGTCCTCTGAATTATAACACAAATTTAAGAAAAAAATAAGCCGTTTCATTTGTGAGGATGTGCTTTGAGTTACGTGTACCTCATGGTTGTTTTTATTAACATAAAGCAAGTGTCAGTCAGTCACCTTGTTATACCTCAGTTCACTGACAACTGTCATAAAAAAAATTATCTTGATTTTGTAGCACATTTTTATTTTTTTTTGTTTCTCTCAGGTTAATGGTGAATTTGACTCAGCCAGCAGTGCTTTGTTTTGGAAATAATATACCAGATGACAAAACAGGGCAGCACTATTACTTGGACATTGTTACTCAACTACAGTCATATAAAGAGGTACCTATACGTATTATTTTATTTCAAGTCGCTTGACTGATCTGTGAAACCCTACCTTTGTTTTAGGTCCTGTGCATGTTTTATATTATTATTAACAGTGAAATGCACAGTTGACAGTCTCATTCAAAACTTGATCACCAAGGCTCCATTCTTGGTGCTTTCAAGAACGGAGGCTTAAGTTTCATGCTTGGAGACCCTTGAGTAGTTTCTTTTAATCCATTGACTCCTGTGCCACCCTTAATTGCCCATGACGAGCCTTGACCTTTGTTCCACTTCTGACGTCATCACCTTTAATCGAAATGGGCATCATCTATGCTCATCTTCTGCAGGAGGAAACGATCTTTTCAATGATACCCAGGTCAGAGTGATAAGCACAATGGAGCCTGAAATATGCACAAAAATGCTCAGAAATTGGAGTGAAAAAAAAGAGCAAAATTTCAGGCTACTACATGTGGCTATTCTGTGGCAAAATTTGCCTGTCTCTATGATGCTTTCTGTGACGTTTTTAAATGGGAAACAAGCCCAGTAGAAGGTCAATTACTGTTGCAAAAAGATAAGAAAAGGAGACAAAGGAAAGGCAAAAAAAAAACAAAACAAAACAAAAAGCCTTAGGTGTACAGCTGTAGGTCAATTTCTCGTCCAAAAACTCACAATTTTAATTTCTGTGCGTGCCCATTGGCAAGTAAAAATTTTTGTAAAATGTCACACTAGTGTAAAGAGAGGCTTGCTGTCACATTGCAAATGCTTTTTGGAGTAGATGGAGCTGGTTTGGCCCATATCCAGCCTGAAAATCTCCAAAATGTTCCAAAAATATGTTTTTCTTAAAAAGCTCTGGGAGTCAGTGGGTTAAGGAAAATTTTTTATTTTTTAGTTCTTTGTTTTCTTGACTCAAAACTGACAAGCAGCTTGACTTGAAACTCATGTTCAACTCAATACTTACAATACTTACAGATTTAGAGTTTTGAGGATTGAGTGAAGTCATTTGAGTTTTAATTGACTGTGAACTTAAATTTGACTGGTACTGTAGATAAAAAAAGTTGGCTTTGCCTTTAAAGTTACACTTTGATCTTGTTATCTCTTTTAAATGCAGGCATTCACAGAAAAAGAAGTGATGTCAGTGATTGGACGAGAGCTTGGAAGACTGCTTCAGATGGTGTGAATCTCATACGTGCTTGTGAATTAATTTCGTACTTGTCTTTTTCTGCAGAACTGTTTTTTAAGGGGGGCTGAAGAAAATGCAACACTCTAGCTACTGTATCCCTCACTTCCTGGAAACTTCTATTTTGACTTACATGTATAAAGTGATTAATATTCTATGCATGGTTAACATTTCTCAGGAATGGGATGACCGACTAGAAGATGACTCACTCTTGATTGAGAGAATTCTGTTGTTAATAAGAAATATTCTTCATGTACCAGCAAACAAGCAAGCCGAAAAGGTAAATTCTTGTAGAAAACAGAATAAGCTCTGGGAAGATAGGCCTCTGTCTTGAAGCAGACTTTGCTTTGTTATTTATTTGTTATTGTTATTTTAAGTTCTTTGATCTTGACAACTTCCCTAGCAAATGGAAATCCAAAGAGACGAAAGCATGATCATGTTGATGTGGGAAAATCTCTTTGTTGAAGGCAAGAGTTACCCCCAAGCCTCTCCAGTGGTAGCCTCCTACGCAGACGTTGTTAGGCTTGTCACATGTTCCTCCCCACGAACGTCTGCTCAACGGACAGGCCACTTCCGTTCACTGGCGGTTAGCCTTTGTTTTAAAAGAACCAATCCTGTTCTGTTAATGTTGACATCTCGGAGACTCCGAGACGCCGTGCTTTACTTTGAGAAAGCTACACGTTTCTGTAGTGAGGTTCTTATGTTTCTTGAGTTTGATGAATAGGTTTATTGCTCCTCTTGCCCCTTCTGGCACCACATAATTAAAATGTAGCTGTTTACGTGCGAATCAGTTGACTGTTTTGCGTGTTGTACATGTATATCCCATTGTTTGACTTGGCTCGGGCAAGACCGTACCGGTCCTCAATGTGTATCTTATCAGTTGCCAGTACTTCTAAAATAATGTGTAAGTCTGCAGTTGCTGGTGGAACTCGTACGTAAGTGGAAATTTTGAACATTTTGTGGCACAAATTTCTCGTATTGAAGCGTTGGGTCAAAGTCGGTCAAAGTCCAGCTTTGCCCAGATAGGCAGAGAAGCTATGATTGGCTAACTGTCAACGAACGGATGTGACCGGTCCGTTGAGCAGACGTTCGTGGGGAGGAATGCGTGACAAGCCTAAGAATGTCTGCGTGGGAGGCTACTCCAGTGGGAGGGATCATCCCTTAGATCTTTTTTCGTATTGTCAGTTGTGCAGTCTTTTGGAAGCCACGTCAATGCAATTCTCTGTGAGCAAAAAGATTTTGTGGCTAAAACCCTGTGTTTTTTATTTTATATTAGAGAACGGATGATGATGCTAGTATTCACGACCAGGTTATATGGTTAGTCAAAATGTTTTGTGCATGCTGTATGTCTGGCAACAGACAATTATAATACTGTTCCTACCCTTGTGGGGAAAAGACGTCCATGGAAAACCTACTATTTCAACATTTGAATGCCAGGGCAGAGGCTAATAGTTTGAAATAGCAATGTGTCAGTGATAAATATGAAGTAAATAATTGATATACACCTGAAATAGGGAATGTAATGTTTCATGAACAATAGCCAGAATGTACAGTACAAGCATAAAGTGAAATGAAAAGGTCTAATTACAGTGTTCCAGCCTCCTTATGAGTTTATTTTTTTTTAAACCTGACCTGAAAAGCTTAAAATAAACAGGATTCTGTGTAAGCCAAGATTACACACTCCAAAGTACAGGAGGAGTACCACCTCTACTCAGTTTAACTCATGCGAAATTACATCTTTTTGACCACATGGTCTTGTCTATCACTTTTCCAGGGTCTTATTAATGTAAAGGTAGTCACCATAGTAAGGAGCTGCTATGCTTACACCTGCAATGCAGGCATGAGGGAAATTAAAATAAGTTGCAATTAGCAGTGAATTCAGAATAATGTACTAGCTTGAAATAGTTCATTGTAAGCAACAGGTGTGGACAAAATGTGGGATAGGCCATGGCCTACCCTGTGGCCTACCTTATGGTCTACCAGCCATCTTGTTATACCTCCCAACTCAAATACGTTTCCTGATTGGAGGAGAACGTGTCACGTGCCGTTGGTCAAAACTCAATGACACCCTAGGGCGAACAAAACTCAATGACGCCCTAGGGAAACAACACCTTGAACTCTGGACTCGCACGTGATCAAGTTGTGCACCTTGAAACCGTGGGAAATTTGTGTACCAGTCGGCCTGATGTTGAAAAGCCATTGAAGTAGGACAACGTTTCTTATTAGAGACGGCATTCATTATTCAAGAAAAGTGATGTATAGTCGCAAAAACATATCGTGCAGATTAACAAAAGGGAAAATATGAACGTTTTGTTCTCCAAGCTTTTGGTTTGGCGCCAAAAATGGGTTGCCCACGTTCGTCAACTCGCTCGTCGATCGCTGTCGCTAGGTAGGAAAGTATTTGTGTAATTTACAACAAAAATATGCTGCTCCTGATTAAATCAAACTCAAAATGCTCGAGTTAAGCATTAGAAGACACCAAAGCAACTTTAGTACTGTCTATATTTTTTGTTAGCTGCAAAGAAAAAGACTGTTATCGTGATTTTTCGATAGGACAGGTTGGTTTTGGCAGCCGCTCAATTTTGCGAGTGCAGCCAGTGTATGCAATGGCGTCAAGCGACTCATTTTTTTCGGAGCTTTTTCTATATTTGAGTCGGGAGGTATAACAAAACACTTAATGACTGGCCCCTTGGGAAACAGTGACCTCAATGTTCCCCTCGGCTTCGCCTCGGGGAACATTGAGGGTCTCGGGGAAACAAAACTCACTGTTTCCCTTGTGGCCAGTCATTAAGTGCTTAATATTTTTAAAACCATAAACACAACATTAGTAATGGTTGTAATGATCTCAAGCTGTGAAAAAGGAATTTTTCTACTTTTTTTCAATTCCTTGACATGCACTTTTCTCCAGTTCCCATCTTCATATAATAGCTTTTTGGAGAGCACTGAACATTTTATTTTACACATTAAGTGCAAAAATTAGGTGATGTTTATTTATCAAGTTTTAAGTCCCTATATCCCTGTGTCCCCGCCACTAAGTCGCAAGTCCCCCCTGCCACAATTACTCATGTCCCCAAGCCCACACACGACCCCGAGTCCTTGCATTCCCCTGCCCAAATGTTCTCAAGTTCACATGTTCAGAGTCCTGCCTCCCACGTCCCAGTCCCCATGTCTCTGTTCCGCTTTTTTCCCAACACACCATTCATTACTTGTTTACACAAGCATGTTTACTAGCACTCCATTTCATGTTATAAACTGGCAGCAGGTTTGAATCAACCATGCAATATTGGCCCTTCCCCTCCCTCTTAACCTGCTGTTTTGGTTGAGTGCTTGGGTGGGGAATACCTTGAAGACAGAGAGAAATAAGATGTTTCAAGGCTGAGTACTGTGAGATTTGCATTGTTTCATTCGCTAGTATACTTTTGTTAGAGGGATATAATTTTATGCCAGCATACTAGTTTGACTCAGATTACTAATGTCATGGCCTGTAATGGCCTCAGAATGTCGGAAATTCCATTTCCAAGGTCCTCAATTTTGAAAAAATTCCAAACAGGGACTCCCTAGATTCCGCTACAGGGGGCTGCCTTCTGCGGTCCGTGTCTTGAACTGTCTTATCAAAATCCTGTATCTGTTCCAGCCATAGTCATCCTCATCAGCATCATTATCATCACCCTCATCAACAGCATCCTGTTGCCATGACCATTGCTGTTGGCTTCCAGATCTTTTGTAATTTCAGCTAAAAACTCACACCCTGGTGTTTTCCACCAGGTGTGACGTGATACCTTTTTCACCACAACCTCTCCAGTAAAAGTAGTTCTATCTTGTCTCTGATCTTGCTTGCACAGGAATCTCCATAGCAATGGAATAGATGATCTTTTGCTTTTCATAGCAAGTTCTCAAGATGAGGTGGGTTGTAAATTTTTACTGTATTTCAATGAAGAACCCTGGGTTGTCTATGTTCATGTTTTTTGTTTCAATTTTGATAATTGAAATTAATGTTTGTTGCAATAGCTATTGTCATGTATGGTGCTAAATGTGAGGGTGCTAAGGCAGTCGGATCATGTGTATTTTGTGCACCCCTCGAACGATATATCGGTCGACATATCAGCCGAGTGTCGACCGATATATCGGTGGACATATCGGCCGAGTGTCGACCGATACGTCGGTCGACATATCGGTCGAATGTCGGTCGATATGTCGACCGAGATATGTCGGTCGACATATCGACCGATGTATCGGCCGATATGTCTACCTACACTCGACCGATATGTTGATCCATATGTCGACCGAGAGTGGTTGTCTGATTGTCGGCCGACATGTCGATCGATAGGCTACTAACATTCCGCTGATACTTCACTGCTACTTGCCCTGGTTGCGTGACTTGGAACAAAGTGATACATATAGCTTCATGTCATTATCTTACAACGTTTTGGGAGCGATGCTTGTTTCAAAACGATATTTTAAAAGTTTTTTTTTTCATTTATATACTCCCTTCAAAATAGTATTAGAACATGGATAGGATGCTGAAGACATTCGACCGATATACCACCCACAGTCGACCGATACTCCGCCGACAGTCAATGGTCGACGTATCGGCCGAGTGTCGGCCGATATATCGACCGAGATATCTGCCGATAGTCGGTCGATATGTCGGCCGATATCTCGGTTGATAAATCGGTCGATATGTCGACCGGCATATCTCGGTCGACATCTCGACCGACACTTGACCGATATGTCGACCGACATATCGGTCGACCCTCGGCCGATATGTCGACCGATACATCAGTCGAGAGTCGGTCGATATGTCGACCGATATATCGGTCGAGGGGTGCACAAAATACACATGATCCAGGCAGTCTAAAATGATTGCAGTCATTAGGTACAATGTTGATGTTTTTCGCACTGTTAAAGTGCTTGATAATTATGTTGATGCACATTCCCTAGTCTTGATAATGAATATGTGTAATTATTGTATTTCATTACCGTATTTATTATAACTTGACCTTTCACAATTCACATCATCATTAATCCTACTTCTCACACACACATTGCTGGGAGCCATGCCAAGCCGAACCATGCAGGCTGACCTTTTGTTAACATTAAAGCATAGCTGTCTTACTGTAACACAAAAACGTGGCTGGAAAATAATTTCACTGCAACCTAATACATTCTAAAAATACTTCACAGGTGGGTGCAGGGTGGGCGTGTCAAGCAATGGTGGATGGCAAAACAAAAACTGAACCTTACACAAGCCACGTGACCTGAAACCCCTCCACACACTTGTACTCAGACTCCCAGCTGTGTGTGAGAAAAATGTTTTTACTTCTTTTGTTTCTCAGCCAATGGAAAACCACTATCACCACTTATTGCTAATCAAATGTGTTAATTCAATTTTTTCTGCCATTTTATGTGACTTAAAGTATTGTTTATTTATTTATTTATTTATTTATTTATCACAATGCCCACCTTGATTAAAGTAATTCTACACGTATATGCAGGCAATGTAAATTATGTTTGGAATATTTTATGGAAATCAAAACTAAATAAACTGTAAATTGTTTACAGAGACGATGGAGTATGCACATTTTGGAAATAGTTTCATTGATGCTGAGAGAGCAGGTTGGTTTTGAACCATGGTAGTAAATGAAGACTTGCTTGAGATCCTCCACAGACTCTGGTTTCATTAAGGGCTGGTCACCAGGAAAGTTGATGAGCTGTAAGGTTAATTTTGGGTGCCTGGTTTGAATATCCGGAGGAAAGTTTTTCTTTGAAGAAGTTTCCATCAAAACTTTTGTCAGCCTGTAAAAACAAACTGCCCTTCTGCTGAAAATGTTTAATGAACTCCTGTAGACTACAGTGGTGTAAAGAACAAACAATTAATGTAAATTATACCTAATTAAAGCTCTTTAATGTGCCTATGAAATGAAATTTTCGCCTACAGTACTTTTTTATTCTAAAATATTGAAGTCTATGATCCTCTGATTAGTAATTTTCGAGTTTGGGCTTCGGACAAGCGCGTATTAATTTTTTCTAGAGCTTCAAAGTTGGCCAATTCAAGTCAAAATGTGGGACATTCTGCGCACGGTCAAAATATGCAAATTAGTACAGTTGACGTCATAAGGTGTGTAAAACCTTCAAGCCATCATAGCATCTGAGGGGAATAAGCGAAGGAGTGGGAAGTTTTTTGTTACTGGGAGCCTGTTTTAGCGAGTTGCAAAACACCACTTACACAGAAGGCACTGTCTTGCTTATATTTTCGAAAGAAGAAGTCAGAAGAGCACATTGTTAGCGATTTGTTCGGATACACTGGCCCAACTGCAAAGCGACGAATGCGTCCATGTTGCTCCCTCCATTTCGAACAAAGTTTCTATCGACGGCTTTTAAACTGGAGATCCTCTGCAATGGAGATGTTTTAATAAAGATTTAGTGGTGGTACTCTCAAGTCTTCACACGAACAAGAACAAAATGAAAGGAAGCAAAGATTTCAATTGAAATATTAAATATTGGCCTTGCATCATTGTGTGATTTTGCAGGCACGCGTGATTTCGGCTGATGATTTCTTCCAGACTTGTTATCAGGACATGTTAGCACAATAATCCTAATACGAAAATGCGATAGCAAATATCGGGAAATTTGTCTCAACAGAGCTATTATAATTACTCAGAGCTGAAAAATATAACAAATCCATGTTTGCCTCGGGTTGCTTCAAGATGTCTTGTTTAGCGTTCATCGAGATAATTGCATATAGGCAGAATCTGTGGAGGGTGGAAGAGTGAAAGTGAAAAAAACAGCCCACGTTGGTAGGATCAGGAAAAAAGTACACTGCATTCGAATCTTGTTTGGTTTGCCTTACAACTATAAATCAAATTTATCACAGACTGAAGATGATTAATTTTAAAAGCCATTCGAGCCAAGCCGTTCGGTTACCGCAATGTCTATTGCGTGACAGTTTCGCGATACAAATCGGGAGTCACGTTGCAGAAGGACATTGTATCGACAAACAGTAAACAAGACAACTCTAAACAATCTGTGGTATAACACGGAATTGTTTTACTTTTCGATCTGAGTTTTCGAGACACCCAAGAAGCAGGCGAGTATTTATCATGCGCGAGCGTGTGAACGAGAGTATCTCCCGGAGTATCTTCAACGCAACGAGAACTGGCAATGGATTTAATAAAATAATGAGAACTGGCAATGGATTTAATAAAAGTGATTATGTATATTCTCCCCACCAAGCAGAAAAGGGAAATACTGTTTGAAGCAACTAAAACATGCGTTTGGTTGAAACTTGCTGTTTGCAGCGTGTGTGTGAGATTTGCAACACAACCGTGACCCAGGTGGTTTAATAAATCATCAGGTTAAATATTTTGCCAAAGCAAACAGCACTTTCGCCATTTTCTTACGCTGAAGGCATGACAGATTTATAGTTTACCAATTTAAGACTGTTTCCTTGTTT
>JAHPZR010012765.1:20000-32500 GCA_019787425.1 Platygyra sinensis | reverse complement strand
TTTGGCAACTGAATACTCCATTCCTGTGCGCACTAAACATTGGCACATGTCAAAATACAGTATTCTTACTTTCATCATGCAAGGGATTCATCATCTTGTTTGATGTATGAAAATAAATTAATTCTTGGAATGACTGCTTGTTCAACTCACCAAGCTTACGGAATTGTATGGGCAAATCAGTCTAGCCTCGTGATAAACTGCTTCAAATGGTCATGAAAAAGTATGTAATGTCACAGAGAGCTCTGTACCTGAGCTTGCTTCTGCTGCCATTTGTGATCTTTGTAGGATTGGCTCCTTCTTGTGGCCAAGCTTGGAGAAATGACTGGTATAAGGGGTTCTTGGTATAGGAGTCAGCTAGATACAAAAAGTACTTAGTAGCCAGCCAGTTCCTTTCATCCTCCTTGGAAGTAGAGTCCTTGTAAATCAAGTGACCATTATATTTTAACTGCATATTTGGTGGTGAGGATATCACTTGCCCAAGCACCACTGAAAAGTTGCAGGGGCATTGCTTAGCCCAAAGGGTAAACTTCAAGCAGGGCAAAAAATAAAGTGGAATGTACTATTCTGACAATCATTTATCATCCCAAAAAGTTTCCTACTGGCACAATCAATAATTGAAATTAAAATGATAGTTTGATTTCTTCCTTTATTTGGATTGCCTCAAATTGTATCCCAGAATTTTTAACTTATACCGGGTGTATAACAATTGTGCAACACTGAATACTTCTACATATTCAACATTCCATTGCTCTGACTGTTTTCTCTGTCACTTAGAGGTGAAAAATATGACTTTTGACCACAATAAAACAGCACCAAAGAAGAGGAAAAAGCAACTGCCTGCAAAGGAAATGGGAGAAGAGAGGAGATCCACATTGAGCATAAGGTATACTTTGTCTCATAGTATAACTGCAGCAACCTGGCCAAGTGGTTAGAGGCCTGAACATGAGATCTGGAGGTTACAAACCCCAATCCTGTTATTACTGCTTCCTGTGGCTGCTACTGTAGTTTGAAGTTTACTCCTTAGCTTCTTTGTGAAAGTAAACTGATTTGCCTCCTTTTGATTTTTAACTATTTAAGGTGTTAGGTTACAGATTTTAAGGTGTTACCATTGTCCCTGAAAAGCCCTGTTGAGGGAGAGGTAATTACGGCATTTTAGAATTAATTATCAGGACTGTGATAAAAAGCAATAAACTGTAACACCTGTTATGGCTGAGTATATTTAGTGGGCCCTTGATGTTACAGGGCTTGAAAAAAGTGTTTTCCAATTGTCTGGGACAAGTAAATTTTGTTGCCAGGTAAGTGACTCTTCATTCTCACTTGTCCAAAGCGCAAGAGCCAAGGCAAGTCATCTGCCAACTAAATGCAAGAAAAGTAAACTAAGACTTGCCTGGAGCAAGCAAAATCTGGTAGCTTCCTATCTGCAGGGCGAGCTGGAATTCAATGTTTGTCAAGCCCTGTGCTAAAGTGAAATTCCCTGATTGTTGATTCAAGTCGCCTACAAATTAAAGTAACTATTTTATTTTGGGGGTGAAGGTAAAGGCAAGAGTTTACTCAAGGCTTAATGACAGTCCCAATGTTTATGTACAGTGGCACCCCGCTATAACGAACCCCGCTATAACGAAGACACCGTTATAATGAACAACATTTGAAAGCCTGGCAGAATTACAGTAAAATATGGGGAAACAAACTCCGTTATAATGACCCCGGAATGCCCGCTATAACGAATTGATTTTGACAGTCCCATCGCACAATTTACCTCGCTATAACAAATATTTTGTCCTGTCGCTCGCAGCCAGTAAAAACGACTCACATCATGATACAAATGGCTGATGAGCCAAACACGACTACTATTGGTCAAGATAGGGAAACTTTGAAGTTCAAGCCTGTAAGCCTGTAGACTGTTTTGCGTGGTGTATATCCCATTGTTCAGCTTGGTTCAGCTTGGTTACCCCGCTATAACGAATATTTTTGTTGTTAACCAGATAATTCGTCATAACGGCGTCTTCGCTATAACAAACACCTTTTTCGGTACCGTGACACTTCGTTATAGCGGAGTTCCACTGTAATGATGCAATAAAAGCATGCTACATGGCTGACTGGGCATTTACCAACCACTGATTATTGTTTTTTCAGGCTGTTTTTAAAGACCTTCTGTAAAGAGTTTTTACAGAACTGCTACAATCCTCTTATGAACATAGTCAAGGTCAGTAATAATTATCCTTTAAATCTGGGCAGACATTTAACTCCTGCAAACACTTTGTTATGTAGCTTATGTAAATGTAAAATATCTGAAAATTATTGTGTTGTTAGGATAACATTAAACATGGGCGATCCCAAGAGAATGATGAAACCTACTTCTTATGGGCAATGAGGTATGAGTCTCAAGGTGTTTTTTTTTAATTGACTGTCCACTCTGGAGGGAAGTTTGTAAAATCAATGTTGCATTAGTGGATGTCTGAAATCATCAAAATTGTGTGGTTCCAGAAAATATCCATACCCCCACCACAGAGGGAATTTCAAGTAAGCCCCCCCCCCCCACCCCTTCGGAAATTTCCACTACTATTTTGTATACCCCCATACCCTCTGGAAAAAATACTCTTGGCAAGAGAGTGTGTTAAAGTAAAAGTAAACACTCCAAACATTTAGCCATTTGAATTGCACATAACTACTAATATTCTCGATCGATTTTAACATCGATCTACATCTGAAGACACTCGCAAAGAAAGCATTCAGCAGTGAAACATGCTTTAAAAGGAAAGATAAAATGTTAACTTATCAAATTACCTTCCTACACGACTAACTCCCTTTGTAAATGTGGTACAATTTCCATTGAAGGACTTAAAATCAGTGTGGATGAAATTGACACCATACTTTTACTGCGAACATGATCGCAACAGACTTTGGACGAAAGCCAATTTTGCAGCAAAATTACATACAAATAGACAGAGATAAACAGGGATAAGAAATTCTCAAGTTTGCGAAATCGTAACATCATTTCTACCTTTATAAAGAAACTAATTTTCACAAACAAAATAGACTGCCACTTCGAAGACCGATGCAAAAACAAACTAGGCTAGTCTCCAGTGCTTTTCAGTCTAGAAGGTGACTCCATGTGGACTGGTAACAAGTAATGGCGGCATTTCCATACAACGGCACCTTCTTCACATTTCTTAGCTTCCAAAGTGCTTTTTGAAGAAAGAAAATGTATTTCAAATATAATGAGAGTCACATACAAGTATTCAAGCCACTATTTTTCATGTGAAAGTTCTACTTGATAGGTAAGAAAGGATTTTTGAACAGCTTGATCGACACTCAAATCCGTATTGAATCAAAGGACCTCAGGAAAACTTCTGGAAACTAACTCGATCATACAACCCCCCTCCCCTCTGGAATTTCCTGGGTCTTTGAACCCCCCACCTTCCCTTCGGAATTTCCAATTCCCTCTGTGGTGGGGGTATGGATATTTTCTGGAACCACACGTTGTACTGAAACATGAAATCTGTAATCAGCTATCTGGCCTTGACAACACTTTTGTCTGTACATGTATGTAGTCTCGACTGCAGTCATCAGCGTACAATGACTCTTAGCCAATCTGCCTTTAGGATAGACATCTTGAAGTAATGCTTAAGTTAAAAATACTTAAATTGTAAAGGGCATTTGATCACATATATGCGTTAATTTGTGTATTGTCATCATTATTATTGTTATTATAATTATCGTTATCATTGTCATTATCATTATTAAGTACACAGAAGGCAATCTCTGTACTGAAACTACCAAATACTTAAATCTTTTTGTGGTAGGGTCTAAACTTCTAACAAACATTTTTTACCTTCAATCATTTCTACTGTGAAAGTCATGCTGGGCATACATCTGAACAAAATAATATGTAGTGACTTCTGCAAAATCATTCTTAACTCTTTACTAGGTTTTTCATGGAATTTAGTAGACACCATGACTTCCGAGTGGATTATATCAGGTAAAAAAAAATGAACCTTCCTGTCACTGTTATTGATAAACATTATTATGTATATTGCCTTGCATATCATTTCTTTTCAGTCTAAACAACTGCTTTTCATTGTTTCAGTGAGACACTGAGTGTGGTGACTTTCACCGATTTGCTAAACATTATCATCAAATTTTACGATGGCTTGGAATCAAACAAAAGTGAAGCATTGATTTGGGGGCGGAGGTAAGAACGTACCGGTAAATACTGTCATGCTGTGGTATTACCACAGGTATTGTATGTAACACCAGGACTTTCTTTCACCACGCATATTTTATTCTGCGTAATGCTTCCTTCAAGTCACATTGTGTGATGTGTAGCTAGACAGGCTGTGAACATGCAGTATTGTCAGACCATTTTCAAGTTAGTTGTGACAACTCTAACAAATGCTGTTTCGGGACAAAGCCAAAATTGTTCCGGGAATCTGGAGATTTCTGCAGGAATCGGGACACTTGAAAGTTTTTCCGGGAAATGCGCTATAATTCCGGGACATTGCAGAAAAAAATCGGGATATCAAAGGAAATTTTATTTGACCTTTCCCAAAAATTCGGGAGGATGATCCAAATTTCCGGGATGACTTAATTTAAGACCTAGTACTGCTCAAACAGCGTTTGTTAGAGTTGTCACCCCCCGTCTTGTTGCTGTTTTATTCCTCAGTTTCTAACCTCAGCTGAACTCATGATTTATAAATTGTTATTTTTTTGTCTTTGGTTGTAGTCTTATGATTGCAGAAATGTAGATAAATTGTTATGTGTTTTATTACAACATATAACTCACGCTAGAAATTTCTTTAGGCTTCACCTTGCAATCCAAGCTTACAAAGAGTTGCTCATGAATGTCATATCCATGGATAAGTCTGAGGACAAGAATCTGAGAGAAAATGCCAAGATCATCAAAGGTAACGCTTAGTGTTCACAGCATCCTCATATTATAAATGTTAAGTGTTGAATGTTGGTTGATGTTTTAAGCTACAGCTATCTAGTTCTCAGACATGCCTCTTAAACTGTAAGGAAGAAAAATTTAAAATACACCTAGTGGGCTTAAATGTCCCAACTGGTAGGAGGCAGACCAGTTGGCTACTTGATGTAGTGGCTAGATTGTTTATCATTAAGCCTTAATAAGATTTTTAATTAGTTTATTGATGTCTGTATTTTAAGAACACTGTCAGTGGTGATGTCAGAGGGCATTTTTTTTCTTTTTCTTTAGTTACCAGTGTTTCTCCTCTGTAATTATATTCAACTTGGTCATGGCTGCCCATGTTGTTTAAATGAGCAGGTATCTAGTGTAGTTTATTCTTATAAAGTCTTTTCTTATGATTGTGTTTTCTCTTCTTCTGACTCCTCAGGCAACATTTTCTACACACCTGAATATAGAGATACATTTCTATCTCTCCTGCGGAAGTTTAACATGTCCAAACAGTCCAAGTATGAATGAGTTTATTGTTACATATACTTCTGTTGAAAGTAATACCTCTCTAATATGCATTCATGCAGACTATCGTTTTATTGGCGAGTATTTATAACATAACCTTATTATGACTGAACTGATTTGCAATTGGAAGGTTAAAACTGTGTCATTGATAAATATTTTTGTCAAATTTTCCTTCTTTTGAGGGGCTACCTGAGAGACTTAATTGAAGCTTTTCATGTTTTCCTGAAAATGCTGGAAAAGTACTGTACTGGGAAAACGCACTTTGTGGTACAAGTAAGCCTGCCTTAACACTTGACATACTTCTTCTAAAGCTTGTAAATTCTGGTGCAGTAGAAATGCAGCTATGATTGTCTAGTGTGATACCTACAGCACACTGGCCCGTGAGTTTTCAGATCTAGTTGCAAGCAAAACTATTTCATTGAAAAGCAAGAAAAGTTAGTGGCTAGTGAAAAAAGTCTGTTGCATTGAAGACCTTAGCGGTTGCAGTGTCCAGCTCTGACACTTTTTGTGGTGTACTAAAAGTAATGGCAAAATCTTTAAGGAAAGGCAGCTGAAAATATTTGCTTTAGTTTCTTTTTACACCTAGCTTCATGCAAAAAGTATAGCCACCAAAAATTATTCAAAGAATGTAACAGGATCTCTTTAATTCTGATTTTTAGAAAAAGAAGAAAGTTTCAAAGAAGAAGAAAGGAAAGCAGCACTTAGGTAAGCTTATTTAGCAGACTTGCAAGTCTTTCCAACTTAATATCAGTCTGGTAATTCATATTGTTATACCTCCCAACTCAAACACATTTTCCGATTGGAGGAGAACGCATCATGTGCCGTGGGTAAAAAGTCACTAACTCCCTAGGGCGAATAAAACTCACTAACTCCCTAAGGAAAGAACAACTTGAACTTTGGCCTCGCACGTGATCAGGTTGTGCACCTTGAAACAGCGGGAAATTTGAGTACCAGTCGGCCTGATGTTAAAAAGCCATTGAAGTAGGACAACGTTTCTCATTAGAGACGGCATTCCTTATTCAAGAAAAGGGATTTATAGTCGCAAAAACATACCATGCAGATTAACAAAAGGGAAAATGTGAACAACGTTTTGTGTCTCCAAGCTTTTGGTTTGGTGCCAAAAATGGGTTGCCCATGTTCGTCAACTCGCTCTTCAATCGTGGTTGCCAGGTAGGAAAGTAATGTGTAATTTACAACAAAATATGCCGTTCTTTTTTTTTATTTAAACATAGTTTCCATTGTTTGCCCCAAAAGCACCTAGGCGTATCAAGGGGACTTACGATAATACAATAATCAGGCTAAAAAACAGACAGACACAAACAGCACACAAAGTTACAACAAATAAATTTACACAATGACAAATGTATCAGTTAAACAGTGGCCATCGAAAAGCGATTAGTATTGATTAAAAAGTCTGAACTTTGTGAAATAGAGCACAGTTGATATCATAATTTGCAGATTTAACACCGTACAAAAAAAAATTAAGTTTCTTAGCATCGCTGCTGGATGACCACGTTTCACCTAGAATATTGGTAGCAGAGGTAAGGAGAAGATTATGTTGGGCGGCATACCTGGGGCAAAACAAAAGAAGTGCTTCACCGATTTAGTGTCAAGACCGCACTCGCAAAAAGGCCGTGCACAACGGTTAATTTTAAACAAATATTCTCTTAGATCAAATCAAACTCAGAATGCTTGAGTTAAACATTAGAAGCCAAAGCCACTTTAGTACTGTCTGTATTTTTTGTTAGCTGCGAAGAAAGAAACTGTTATGATAATCGTGATTTTTTTGATAGGACAGGTTGGTTTTGGCAGCTGCTCAATTTTGTGAGCGCAGCCAGTGTATGCAATGGCGTCAAACAAATCATTTTTTCAGAGTCTTTTCTATTCTCGAGTTGGGAGGTATAACAAAACACTTAATGACTGGCCCCTCGGGAAACAGTGAGTCTTGTTTCCCCTCGACCTCAATGTTGAGGGTCTCGGGGAAACAAAAGTCACTGTTTCCCTTGTGGCCAGTCATTAAGTGCTTATTAACCTTCTAATCCAAAGGGACGGGTAGAATGCAAACAATCAGATATTTCTATGGAGACCCATTACTTATCTTTCTGATGTATTTCTAGCAGCTCCTGTAAACCTAACTGCACAGGAAATTGAGCAGAAGTGGCAGGAGTTAGCTTCTGACCTGTCAGCCACACTTCAGGGACATGCCGGGGAAATTCCTGAGTCAGCCATACCTTTTGATGCTGCATCTGAAATCCCAGTCAATGAACAAAAGTGAGTTACTGGAGAGTAGAGACACTTGATGACCCATTTTCATAGTTATACTGTATAATCTCTCTAGAGCTCTATACAACGTTCATGGTATAAGTTATGTTGCCGATCTGCAATTACATTTTATACTAATATCATTGACCCATGTCTCACTTTTTAAGAAAACAGAATTAAGATGTGAACAGCTGTGTGTGGGGTGGGATCCAAAGGATACGTGGACAAAAGAGATGATGCCTGCAAAAGCTCCATGTGAATCTTTTAAGATCCATTTCTCAGTTTATGTTGAAGCTTGCTCTGTTAGAGTATTGATTTTCAATCTCTAGAATAGAGCAGTTCCTCTGAAGATGTAATGGAACAAATTCTTCACCTAATGTGGTTTTTTTTCATTAAAGGACAAATGCTTTATCTCAGATTCAAGGATTCTTGAGAAATCAGTTGTGTGGGGAGGCTGTGGCATTGCTCAGGGCTGCAAGGTAATGGATGCCATGACCTTACATGCACTCTATGTAAGGAATGTATAAATAATATGGCTGAACACCATTAAAATGCTGCAATTAGAAAGCGTTAAGACAGGAGTGGATAGCTCATGGAACTGACTGAAGAGTAACCAGTAGTATCTCCCAACTAAGGAGAATTAAGAAAATCATCAGTCAGAATAATTAGTGTGTTGTTCATGTACCACTGCATTTGGAGAATGGGTATTAACTGACATCTGTAGAACAGATTGCATTCTAACTTGCTTTTCATGTTCACTTCAGAGATGTTTGGGCAGACGATGACCAGTTTGGATCAGCAGGAATAAGTGCTGAAGATGAATTCATTTGCTTGTGTGATATTTTCAAAATGGATCTTCCTTCTGGTGAGTAAGTTTTCTTTTCTGCGTGCA
Source organism: Platygyra sinensis (assembly GCA_019787425.1). Lineage (NCBI taxonomy): Eukaryota > Metazoa > Cnidaria > Anthozoa > Scleractinia > Merulinidae > Platygyra > Platygyra sinensis. The sequence continues at coordinate 23,909 of JAHPZR010012765.1, read as the reverse complement.
ACACTTGACTTAAGAAACACTGGATGCGTTCTAAATGTACTAGTATCTTTTTTATCTTTTAAGTCTAGACTTGAACATCTCCTATAGGGTCTTGATAGCTTTTTGTTTGTACTATTTTTGCAGATAAAATTAGACTGCTGGCAGTCTGTTTTTCTCTCGAAATTTCAGCAGGGATTATGAGGAAAGACTATTTAGCCTAAAAGAGAATGGGACGAGACATGGGCGCGGCACTCACGCGGCCATACGACCCTGTCTCGCCTTCTTCTCTACACGGCCAACGCAATTTGCGTTCGCGATGACTAAACGCTCGTCCTAGTGACCCTTAGAGAAAAAACCGGCTGCCAGCAGACTAAGATAAAATCAATTTGCAATGCATACTGTTTTCTCATTTTAGTGGATATTCCAAATGAAAATGAAGAAGATGAAAGAGAAGAGGAGGCAAATCCAGGTCTGTGTAGCACAGAGCTTGTGTCAAAACAGGGTTTGGTCTTTGCTCCTTACAACTGAACACTGATCCATTTGTGGTGTTAAATCTTAAGCTCTGGCTGTTTGTGAAAAAGGTCAACTGTTCAAGGTTTCTATAATAAAGATAGTTGTTATTCTGTTGTCACTCAACAGAAGAGGAAGAGATGGCTGCTGTACAGACAAGTGAAGTGGAGTTTAGTATCCAGGATTTCCTGAACAAGTAAGCTCTTGATTAGCTGAGGAACAGCTCTTGGATTATGCAAACACTGGCTTTAGGATGTCAGGAATTTTATACAAACAGAAGTGCTGATGGCTTCATTCTGTACTTTGTCCAATGAAAGTAAAGTAAATGGCATTCAGGAGACATTGGTATTCTTTCGGTTCTGTGAAAAATTACATTAATTAATTAATCAGTTGTGTTTAACGGGGCTGTGACAGTATGCTGGGTAATTAATTTTAATTAGTTTAATTTTTTTGAAGTCACCTCGAAGTTGATGGAAACAAGGAATTAAAAAAAACTCTAAACAGTCAGGTAATGGTATTTGTGAAACAGCAGGAAAGAAAGTTTAGGTTTCAATCAAGTGATTTGATTATCAAAAGGACAGACTTTCAGACTTGCATTCTGTTGCTTGATAGACTAGTTACTCCGTCTATTCTGCGGCCATATTGCTGGCTACTGAAACACTTCAAAGAGAACAAGGAAACAACAAATCATGCGATAATAAAGATGCTTCACAGAGTAGCTGTGGACCTGAAAACTCCAGCAATGCTGTTCCAGTTGTCACTGTTTTGCACATTCCAGAAAATTTTGTGTGATCCTGCAGCAAATCAATACAAGGTAAGTTACCTCATGCTTGTCAGTCCAAAACTCCAAACCAATCATTCTCAACATCAGTTGTTGTGCATTTCTTTACATGCTTTGTTGTGAATTTTGTTGATCACAAGGACAATCTCTCAGGGATTTCATTACTGTTTTCAGCAGGAGGGCAAAACTGTTTAAACTGAACTTCTTTGTAATAAAAACTTTCAACTTGTAGTCAAACCAGGCTTGCAAAATCCTGACAGCTGTCAATTTACCTGCATTCAAGCCAAGTGGCCGAGCAGTGGACGAGCAGGATCTGGGAGAGGAAGTGAGAAGGAAGGCCCTCCGTCTTTTCTCTTTCAGTTCGTGGTCTTCGCCCATCCATTTTTTAAATAGATGCCCTGGAACAGGCTTCAGATCCCCATTGATTTATGGCCCGCGTGCTGCGCGCTTGGGCCATAAAACGAAAGGGATTAAACTCAATCCACATTGGGGTTATTTCATTGCGCATCTCTACTGCAAACGATTTTCGCGTCATCAGCGCGCGCACGTGCAAAACGTAAGAGATTTCCCTCAAACTAAGCTCGATAACCGAGTAAATTCTCCTTTTCTCTTAAACGAACACGGTGACCCCCGATTTTTATTTCAGGTATTTGCTAAGAATGGTCTAATGAAGAACATATTTGAAGAGGAAAAAAAGTTTGATAGTAGAACATGATTTTTTTTGGAAAATAGTTCCCAACTGGGTGTATTTTGGCCAAGGCGAGAACTTCAAGTTAATCACGGAACTGTCCGAAAAAGTGCAATATCCTCGCAACCAGGCAATCAAAAACGGCTTAAATGAAGCAATACCGCTTATGTCAATAAATGAAGCTTTACTTTCAAGACAAAATTTTGGGCTTTTCAAGTAACCAAGATTAATTCTGTATGAAGGTGATTCGAACTTTTAACGCGCAACCAGTAAAAATACCCCATTTTAAGAGCTTGCTGACGCGTAAACAAGGACGGTGACCCCATTTTTTAATTGCAGTTTTATAATTTTTATATCATGAATGTTCATTACGCCAAGTTTCAAAAAAAAGTTTGATAGTAGAACAATTTCAAGGGAATTACCTTAAATGTCATGTCACTAATGATTGACTTTTATGCACAGGAAATGGTCAAGTTTTCTCGCTATATTGTTGCCAAGTTCTTTGAATTGTTACCAAAAAATCCAGTGCTTCTGGCTGAACTAGTAGTTTGGAAGACTTCCGGAGATTGTTATGAAATAGTCGAAGGGTATGGATCCCTTCCACTGAGGTATGTAATTGTCCTGTTAACGTCTTTAGAATGACCAAGATTGTATGCTTACTTTGATAATAAGTGTGCGTTTGTTCTGCCGGGGTTGCATTGTACACCAAAAAAAACGAGATCTATTTTATCCCAATTTGGATCGTATCTCACCATAAAAAAAAGGTTATGATCATACCTATGTACACTGTTGAAAGGCTGTATAGGTATCAGTCTCTTCCCGTCCCTTCTATTCGCACAATTCAAAAAGCGACAATTACGCAGAAAAAATGCTGTCTAAGTAGCTTCATTTCTTGAACTACTTTGCCATGGGTTTCGTGACGAGTCACATAAAATTCTGTTTTATTTAATGTTTGGTATCGTAAGATTCAAAAGCGTAACATCTCTTCATCATTTACTGTCTTGGGCGCCTTAGATGTTCAAACGTGGCAGTGAATCTTAGAGGATAAGATAAGGAAGTTTCTTGTGTGAAGCTGCAGAGGGTCTTGCCTTGGAGCATATGGCATTCCAACCCGAAGGTCACCAAAAATAGTTATCTGACCTTGTTTAATGTGTTTGACGAATTATTGTGGTATCGAACGTCATCTCTGATCAATAAAGACTAAAGATTGTCAAAAGGCCTGGGTTTCAGCAGCGATGATGAGAGAGAAACCTCAAGTGACAACCCGAACAATTACTGCAAAGGATACTACAGTTTGGTTTATCACAGTTACTGCGACTTAGGCAGAGAGCGTTAGGCTGAGTTGAAGAAACACCTTGCATGTATGGCTTTTACCGGGCCAGGCGCTTTCATGTGGAATACATGTTGACCTAACTAAAAAACAATGCTTTTCAATGTAAATCTCTCAATCTTTTTAATAGATCTGCAAGTCAAAGCGCATCAGTCTGGACGTTTGAAGAGGAAGAGGAGTTAAGAGAACTGTATGAACAGTATAAAGGTTCAGAAGGTATGGGTCAAATATTTCTCTATTCTCTCAAACGTCTGCGATGTGGTTCTGGCATTTGAACTTCAAGGTGACCTAGACTTTGGATTGTATCATAACAATTTATACACGCCTTTCATCAGATCTGGTGGATACAATTATGGAAAAGATGTCTAACGATACCAAGAGCAGACGGCAAGTAAGTTACTGCGTGGAACCTTTAACTAAAGTATACGTTGCTTAACTGACTACATTACGAATGTGAAAACCTCTGATAGTACTGTCAAAATCTGGTGCAAGTTAGACTCACTCCAGTAGAACATTGCAAAAATATAGTAAATTGTTATAAACATTCAGAGCTTTTATGATTTTCCTATGGGCATTTTCTATTTCATTTAGGTGTAGAAGTGGCTTGAATGCCTTGTTACT
>JAHPZR010012765.1:0-15000 GCA_019787425.1 Platygyra sinensis | reverse complement strand
GTTTAGGGTAGACTTTTAATGGCGTGACCCAAAATATCAGGCTACGTGTGGCTTCAGAACAGCCTAGTTTGCCTCCAAACCCTTGCAAGTTGCATTGCACATTATTAGAGGGATTACGTGTTTTTTTAAATTTTACCAAGAAGTCACGAAGTACGGACCCCGTGGCCATTATTTTTCGTAATATTATCTGACGTTCATTTAACATTTCTGTAGATAAGGAAAAATGGCAGCCACTCCCACTGGTGACCATCACTGAAGAGAATGAGGAGGCACTGGGTAACAAGCTGTTTAAACAAGCGTTAAAGAAAGTTGGACTGAAGCCTCCAGCAAATGAACAGGTGGGTTGTAGCGGCTGAATGCATCCTGTGATTGGTTTAAAAGCAAAAGCTCGAGGGTTAGGATCCAGTCTTTCCCGTACCCTTGGATCCGCGCAAACGAACAGAGGCTTTAGTAGCGAATTTGCCCATTTACATGTTTCTTTACAGATAAGACTACAATTGAAAATCACAGGCTGTTTACCAAAGTGGCGAATTCTGGTTCACAAGAATTTATGGTATTTAGAACTAACATAGTTGACTCTATCACTAGGAAACATTTTGGCGAATCCCAGTCATTCTAACCCCAGAAAAACTGAGAAGAGCAGCGAAAGACCTTGATGGAAGGGAAGAAAACGGAGAAGGTATCAAGATTCAAAGTTTCTTCATGTGTAGTGTGCAATACTAGTATATCGCTTTGTTGTCACATGACCAATAAATACTCTGAGTGATCTATTAAAGAAGAATGAATGCGCCGCATTTTATTCACTCAGAGGTTGCTTTTAAAACTTCCCTTAAAATTTTACGTGTTTGAATAATCACCAGTGATCGTATTGCCGGATTTCATACCGTGGGGGCCTGGGTACAATCGGTGTATTATGGGATCAACAACACAAGACCCATATATTCAGGAAGAGCACACCGAGCTTTACTAAATCCTTAAGTTTCGTGTAAATGGCGCCAATATTGAACAAGATACAGCCATTCAAAAACGTAAAAATTTAGTAACAAATGTATGGATTGCCGGACACTTGTCCGGAAATCCATACATTTTCCGGACAAGTGCCCGGCAATCCATACATTTGTTACTAAATTTTTACGTTTTTGAATGGCTGTATCTTGTTCAATATTGGCGCAATTTACACGAAACTTAAGGATTTTGTAAAGCTCGATGTGCTCTTTCTGAATATATGGGTCTTGTGTTGTTAATCCCATAATACACCAATTGTACCCAGGCCCCCGACGTATAAAATCCGGCAATGGAAACCTGCCTCAAGTGGTGGGTATTTCAATTAATGACTATTAACATGGAGTCCACACATCATGGCGCAAAGGTGCACTGTTTTGGAGATGACTTTCCCTGCCCTAATACAATAACCAAATAAAGACAAACTGACTTTCGATCTACACTTCTAATATAAATGTGAACGTGTGCCCTACCGGTATACGGCAGGGTGAAAGTAACTGGAAAACTGAGCGCAGATTACTGCCTTCGAGCTGGGAAACCTGTAGTCCGCCTCGGCTCGAAGATTTTGTTTTCGCCTTTTCTGTATATCCTACTAAAGAGCTTGCTGTTTGTATCACTGACATCATAACAAGGAATCTAGTCACGAGATCTCTCCGGTTATCGTTCGCCTGTACTGTAACTCGTCTTCATTGTTTTCTCGCTCATGATTTTTAGGCGACAGTACAAGTCCTGTAACTCCGTCAGTTACCAGTAAAAGCAAGTCGCGTAAAGAGGCTTTAGCCGCACTTGCTGCCGCACAGAAAAACAAGAAATCAGCGTCAAGTCGAAAACGAAAGGAGAGGAACCGCTCTACTCAGGCAAAGAGGACAGGAGGAAAGGAATGGAGAAAGACGGTGAATGAAATGGAACCAGATGACAACACCGCCAATGAAAACGAAAGGTCTGTGACATTAGATTTAGCGGTCCATGTTATTTTCAACTGTAGTATGAACCTGCATTGGGGAATTCTTGGATGGCGCTACGAGTTTTCAGTCTGGGCCCTGGGACTCTCATATTTGGTCAAATAAGGGTCCTTTGCATATTTTGTGGATCCCAATAATTTGACGTCCAGTCGTGAAAGCGTTCTCCTTTCCGGCTTTTAAACAATCCTTGCAAGTCATAAATAAATCACCTCCGGTATCTCTGGTCTGCGGCCAATGAAATTCCTTCAACCATTTATTCCAAAATTTACCATATCTGTACCAGTTGCCATTATATCAGCCTAAAAATATACCTATTCATGTGAATACACAACACACACATCACTTGTTTCTTCGAGCGAGAAATCGATTCAAAATTGCGGATGCTTATGCAAGTGTCTCAGATGAAAAATTGTCACCAGTCTCCAACTCTGCCAAAATACAACATGACAATCCGATGTTCTGAATTTTGCGATCGCGATCTGTTCAACTTTTTTTCGTTTTCAAACAACAGAATCTAACCGACTGGTTAAGGCTAACGTGATGCGTTCTTTAAGTAGGCCCTTGCGTCCTGGGACGCAGAAAAATTTTGAAAATGCATTTTTTTTTGCGTAAAAAGTCACGATTTTTGCGTTAACGCGATACCTGGAATTGTGGTATTCACTGAAACGATAAGTTGATTCTTCCAGTAATTTCAAAATGAAAGAGTAAGTGTGACAAACTATGATAGTTAGAAAAACTGGGCATGTACGATATTCTTCACTGGTTGTCCTTAATTTGCAGGCAATCTACAAGGGTCAGCTGATCTATGTTGTGTAAAATCATTGTGTAAAGTAAATCTTGCTTTAAGATCAGGGCCCAGGTGGTCAAAGGATTGATAACACTATCAGGCTACTATCCTTTGTACAAATCACTATCTGGTATTAAATACGTCATCCAGCGGATAGTGAGTTATCCGGTAGATACAGTTATCTACTCTTTGAACATATGGGCCAACAAAAACTATCGTATGTTACCATTCGTCACAGCTTCACTGCACTAAACTGTTAGACAGTTCATTGTCTTTGATTTTGGGAAATTAATATTTCTTTCTCTACCACAGTGACGAGGAAACGGGCGACAAGGGAGATATGCATGACACACAATCGGAATTGCCGTCACCCTCTGGAGAACACAATAGTAACAGCGGAGGAAAGTCTTCTAAGACAGGTAAACGTCGAGTAAGAGCGCTGGATGACAGCGATGAAGATGACAATGGATTAGACAACGATCTTCAAAACGGAGACGACAAGTCTGTTGAGAGTGAAGATGACGAGGGAGCGGGCAAAGAAAATACTGAAGCTACAAAGAAGGTTACAGCATCAGATAGTGATGATGATGATGATGATGATGATGATGATTTAGAATACAGTAGAAATATATCAGACACTGAAGATGTAAATAACAATGCTGACAAGAGTCAAAGCGAGGCTGGGAAGAAACGGCCCAGAGATGATAACGATGATGAGAGTAGTGATGATGACGAGGAATTCAACTTGCCATTAAATTTTCACAAGAAAGCCAGGCGTGTTCTAGTTGACGATGATGATGACGATTAAAGACGAACAATTGAATAGCAAGACTTTTAATCACAGCATCAACAGTGTGATGTGATACAATTCTTGATGTTGCCATTAAACAGCTAGACTGCAGTCACATACCGTCTAGTTCTTTTTGTTAAACGCAACCAACAGTGCTGTAACGATAATTTCTAATTATCTTCAAATCATTCACAAAATCCAACCATAAACTGAAAACTATCTCGGTAAATTGACTTCGCAATTCACAGCCATCTTGGAAGAACCCAATGGGCGCTGAGATTTATGCGGTTTCCCGCGAGTCGCGGGAAATTTAAGGTCGAAAAATGTGAACTTGAACATTTCAGTCACAATTTCAGAGCGATAGGCCGCATTCTTGCGCAATTTGCTGTAGTTTTACATCCAGAGAGAATACGAACACCAAGTACAGCTCTTTGTAGTTTCCCAGAGGAGCCGAAATTGAGAAAAAAGTGGATAAATAGAGTAAGGAATATCGTGCCGGTCTTAGATCCATGTGGCATAGCACGTTTAAGGTCGGACGGTGTATTTTTGAAGATCCTCCATTCGTCTGTTCTTCGTGCTGCGGCATTTCTTATTGTGAAGACCCGGATACTTTTTATGAGCCAGAAACACTTTGTAAAGAACCAGGGCCATCTTTCTGCTCTTGCGTTGAGCTTTCCGTTAAACTCAGCTTGCACAACGAACTTCCTTTTTGTCCGCACTCAGGTCTGTTTTGAATATTTCCCGTGTTTCTTTCTGAGTTGCTGTTGCCTTATTTTTTCCTTAAGGCTTTTCCATTCGCTTGCAATTACCCATGATACAAGTTTATATAAGTATATCATCTCTTTTTACTTTGAGAGTTATGCTTGCGTTCACACTTCAGGACGTTCGCGCCAAAATTTCCCTCGTACAGATTTTGTTAAAACTTTGACTGCAGGTAGAAAATGATAAATTAAAAATGCAAAAAAGATCGGGGGTCACCGAACTCGTTTTGAAGATAAGGCGCATCACAGACCATAGCATTTTTAGGATTTCCAGTCACTCGAGGCGATTCTGGCCGGATTCATTACTATCGACATGTATTTAAGTTGAAGAATCATATCCAAGTTATGCGTGTTTGATAGATCTTTGTTCTAGCCTTAAAAATGCAACTTCTAAGTCACGCACACCTGTATCCATGCACCAATTCGACCCTTAATACTATATGAGGAATAATTAAAACTTCCCATGTACAGATTTTTGTTTTACAGCAATGAAAAGAATCAGAAAAGGAAGTGATCTGCCGAATATCCATGGTACATGAATACAGGTGTGCCTGATGTGGAGCTGCATTTTTTAAAGGCTAATTCTAGCTGATTTAATGACATGTAGCAAAGATCTATCAAAAAGGCCTATATATGTTGTGCTAAACACATAACTTAGATATGATTCTTCAACTTAAATATAAGCCGATAGTAATGAATTCGGCCAGAATCGCCTCGAGTAACTGGAAATTCTAGACATGCTATGGTCTGTGATACGCCTTATCTTCAAAACGAGTTCGGTGACCCCCGATTTTTTTACGTTTTTAATCTGATCTTATCATTTTCTACCTGCAGTCAATTTTAAAAAAATCTGCACGTGGAAACTTGGGCGCGAACGTCCTTAACTCGGTTTAATAGGAAAACGTTTCATTTTCCTCGGGTATTCCCACTTATCTCTGATCGGTTGGTTTGGTATAATGGTAGCACACCTGTCGTCTATGGTGACAGTAACAGTGCCTCCCCCTCTTCCTTCCCTCTCTGTTCTCCCTGATGTCCAAACCTTTTTTTATCTTTTCTGGAAGGAGGGCAAGGAATCTGGCTGCTCTCTCGTTCGTCATAAGAGAATCACGGTTGACTCCTCTTCCGTCGGAGGTGTCAACTGGGTCCAGCTGAACACTCCAAGTAAAACACTCCGCTGACACCATCTCTTCGTTTAAAGTTTCGACCAAAGACTACTCGTGCAGTACAACTGGATGTGGGACTGATACCAAATTCAAACTCCCTCCACTAAAATGCAGTTCTTCAAATAATCGTGGTCCCCTAACCGCAATTTTTTTGATCTGCTAGCCTCTTTTTCCGTCTTCTTAGACGTTTTAAGACTTCCATTACAAGATTTCTAACCCACCGATTCTCATTTAGTTGCAGCTCGCACAGCGGCAGCAACTTCACCTCTTATTTTGTTGTAGTTCATGGGCCCTTCACTACCAAACAAGGCTGCAAACTCTTATGAACTCGAGGTCGCAAAGTTTTGGTTCTCATTTTTAGCGAGTGATAGCGTAGCTGGAATGAGTTACAACAATAGTCCACTCGCTCGGTCGACTGACTAAGTTTAATAGTTGATCATTTTTGGTGGTAATTCCGCTGACCAAGCTACTTAGACAGAGGATCGACCATTGTGAACAGAATGGCCACCAAAACGATGAACTGATCTTTCGTCTTTGGAGTCGAACAAGTGTTCCCAAATTAAAGACCACTCAGTATACACCAAAGGTGGGTGTGAACCGGGGGGACGAGGTGCTCACTGTACCTTTTAGAGGTTAAAAAAAGCTGTTCTGATAACTATTGAGGTGTTTGGCCTCAAAAAAACTCCACAGCAGAAGGGTTTTTGGCACCTTTTAGGGTTCTAAGCCAAAAAGTATGACAGGAAATAATGTTTTACCTCTTGGGGAGAAAACAACTTAAGCCACACCCACAAAACAGGATCTTGGTACCTCTTGAGGGGTTTTTCAAAGTTTCCGAGGAGTATCTCTCGTCGTTTTTATATGGCAGTCCCCCGACTTGAGAAGACCCCTTTCAAATGGATAGAAGAAACGTTAATAGATAGCTCAGTTTAGCCCGAATTTATTTATAACGACAAATGGATGTATGGATGCTACAATACTTCATCGCAATGTTACACAAATCGTGAACGGATAAGTGCGATATCAGTTTCAAGTTTAAGTTAAGGAGGAATTCTCTTAAAACCGCTTTCATTCAGTGCGGAATAAAAGTAAACTTATTTACCCTACGGCAGAGTCGATTTCGCTACAGCAGGGTAGCATTGACTATCCTATTGTTGAGTTCTGAATACAGGGCCAATAGATTATAAGAAGCAAAACTTTCGTTATTTTGTTACGACCCTTCCACGGGTGTTAGTAACTATCCTTATTCAAGGCAGCATTGTGGTCCATAGTGAACCTTTTTCTTGGTTATTAAGTTGAGACCATTGAAAAAAAGTGTCCCCTAAGGACACAAGTTCCAAATTACTACATAACTTAACGTCACACAGTGCCATTCATTGACAGGGCAGTGAATTCCTTTAAGAACTCTTCAGCATCATTTCTTGTTTTCAATGTGCTAGCCTTCCCTTGATATCTTCCTTTTTTTCCTCCGCCTTTGCCTTGAAGTAGCGTGGCAATCCTGCAAATGACAAGAAAGCTGGTTATTCGTACACACTGTCGACTCAACAGCAGGGCACCATTGGAAATATGCGTCTGCGTATGTCGGCTTGTGCTTATGCTTATGCGCTAGTGAAAACCAGCCTTTAATTACGTCATACCAAACTTTCTTCAAAACAGTCTGACTTCAAAACAGAACTTTAACAACTTCAAGACACCAGATACATTCCAAAACTGAAATGTCATACACTATAATCTAATAATACCGGTATTAAAAAGAGGCGACTTTTGAAAACATTTAGCTATAAAAATTACTATAAAAATTTAGCTATACAAGTTTTTCTCAAAAACATTTAAGAAAATTTTAAACAATTAAAAAATAAACGCCCTCGGACGTCATTATCAAGTAAAAGGAAATAGTATGAATATTCTATAAATACACGAAAAACAATAGTTCATTAGAAAGAAAAGTAACAAAAATATGCAACAACCTAAACAGAGTTTAGCTCTGATGCAGTTGCTCTGAGTGTTAAGTTCTTTGATGAATGACAGTTCGTAAACGAGGCAGTCAAATTTCCCGTGGCCTTCTTATCTTGAGAACACACGAAAATTGGTCCTCATTAAGAAGATTTTTGTCACCGTATATATACATCTAAACGGTGTTTACCGATAGCCGCACCAACTAAATTATAAAAAAAGAGCCTAAAATCAGCAGAAATATCAGAATACTCAGCCTCGGTCGGAAAAAATTCTTACAAAAGAAAACAGTGTATGTTCCTACAACGAGCGACTGTACATTTACTGCCGTTTTTTCACTTTTGAGGGACTCCACATAAAGATATCACTATCGTTCGCTTAATATAATAATGTCGTTTCTTTCTCTATGTCAATGATTTGATTGACAGGGTCCTGACAAAATTTTCGAAAATTTAAGGTGGCTTTGAACCCCCTTCGTAGAGTTTTTTTAACCTTTGCAAAAAGTTGCATCTTATCATGCTGATTACAATTCGATAATAAAAAATGGCGGTCACCGAGCTCGTTTTTGAGTTATAAGCGCTTAAACGTAAAATTAAGGGTGTTTTTAGCACGTCATATCGTTGCTATGGTAACCTATTGTGCCCCAAAATTAATAGCAACTTGTTCACCGATGATTGGGCAGTTTGTTGATACCATGATTGTGGCATTAACCGATAAAGAGTGGTCATAATGACCCATCAAACTCTAAGTCTTGAAAAGTACTGGAAACTGTTTTCAGCCACCTTAATTGTACTAGTATTTTTAAACACGTGTAACGCTTGACCCTGTCGTTTTCGGTACCGCCACGCTACAATTCAGGTTCCAATAAAAGCGGAGACTGACTAAACCTGTGAACAGTAAAATTTTGTTGCCACACAACTTACCTGGGTCCTATCTGAGAAACTTGCTTCTCGTCTCCACAAACAAGGAATTGCCCTGGACCTTTGTCAGGTCCAACTGTCACTAGTACGGGAAGAGGCTGCAAACAACAAACAAATTACAGTCACATCAATCTCTTAAATAAAAGAAACAATAAATGGGATGAAAAAAATCATACGACATCAAAACCTTTCTAAAGAGACAGGATTTTGAGGAATAATAGGTGCACTAACTTGATCCGACAACTGATTCACAAGTGCATTCATGTAGTCCATGTCTCCATTTTCTCTGTAAAAAATGTACATGTAATTACAATAAATAACAGAGAAACCCAACTGGTCATTACTGTTCAGAAACGTACCTGTATCCATGAAAGCGAGGAAAACAATGTTTTGTAAAACGGAAAAGTCGAACAGCCATTAGAATGTTTTGTAAAGCGTTCATATTGGTTTTCTTTTACTTGTAAATCACTTGGCTGTTCAACTTACGATCGGTGTCTGACATATAAACATATTTTACAGAGACGTTACTTTTTGTCACTTGATCAGAAATGGACAACAAAACTAAAGCACGGATCATTACAGCAAGAATGTCAACGCTGCTGCAGAAGTATGACTTCATCTTAATATAATCTACTAAACAGAAACAATAGTTACGTATTCTTTCTTTCGAAAATGATTAGAAGGCAGCCATGTCAGAGACTTACTGCAGTACATCATGTATTTTTGTTTAATCACCTGTGTATATAAATATATGTTTTTGTTTCACTGGTCGCCTTTAGCTGATACGCTTCCAACTGTGCAATCTCTTTTAGCTGAGATTTCGTAACCTAAATATAAATGAAGAAAAAAAAAGGCAACTTATTACCAAAACTTTGATCAGAAAAGTATTTGATTTATGTTGCCCCAGTAATGTAACAATCTAATTTTCAGAACATAGCACATGTGGCTCTTACCTTATTGACAGACTTGAGTGAATTTTGAATCCGATCCACAGCTACAGCGTGGTCGTCTGGTCCAACACTACAAAATTAACCAAACAGTTAAGACAGCAATGACTATATCACTGATTAGTAGAATTCTACTAGTATACTAATGCAAATGCTGTAATCTGATTGGCTGGGCCATTGCACATTATCAGCCGTTAGTGGCTGGGGGTGGTCGACAGAAGTCCAACGTTTCCTCGTTTCTCCGAAGTTTTAAAACAACATTTAGAAACAAATCGATAAACAAAACCCCTGAGAAGACTAAAAGGAGGGTATTTAGGGTTTCTTGAATTAAAAAAGCTCGAAATTTTTGAAAGAAACTGATAAGCGTGCGTTCACAACTGAAAATGTCAAATTGACAATTCAGTCCGCTCAAATTCTCTTAAGCGTGAAGCTAATTCTCAGACCAGAAATAATTGAAATCGTTTTTGAAGGAAATTTCAGTAGGAATTCTACTAAAACAATTAGATTATTCGCTCTCGATTTCTATAAGGCAATAGTTGATTCGGCCTTCGGCCTCATCAACTATCACCTCATAGAAATCTCGAGCTCATAATCTAATTGTTAAATAGAGTGACTGGTTCTTATATGCTAAAATAGCATTTAATATTGATGCCAATACAAACAACAATAAGGAGACATGGACCAAACAAAAGTGTGGGTACAATCAGTCTGGTATTACACACCAAAATGTACATAATTTAGAAATTTTGCAAAGTGATGTAAGTTGGTGGAACGTTTTTTATTGTCCTTTTGCAGCATTAGCATTTAAAGTGCCCCTATGATCACATTTTCGATATACATTTTTGTACACAACAGGTCTTCCCTGGACATCTTGCCAAATGTCAATCTATTACGAAGTATATAAGGCACGTTTTTAGGAATTCTATTTCCGTGAATCTACGACCGCCATTTATATTCCTTGTTCCAATTCTTGCTTGAAAATTGGAGAAAATGACGTCATATTCTCAAAAATACCCCACGGATTGAAATTGTATAAGAGTAAGTGTGGAAAATTGCACGAATAGAGAGGCCAAAGTTTTTGTTCTTCTTTGTGCGAATTGCTGTACTAATTGCTATTATGATTTCAATCCGTGCGGTATTTTTAAGAATATGACGTCATTTAAGGGTCAAAGTTGTGCTCCTAGTTGTTAACTCCGTTAAATTGCATTTAACTGCATGAAAGAATGTGAAATAGCTCTAACACCAACCAGTATGTATGACTAACTAAGAATACAAAACATTGCTAACCAATCAACCAATCCTTCACTTAACATAGTGGAAGATTTACCACTTCACTATATATATAACCTGAAAGAGTTTTACATGTACTCTCATGAACGCAATTAAATAGATGCATTTGGCAGAGCATTCATTACTTCTTCTGTACCCATGACTTCTTCATAACTGATCACATCAGACCAGATAAGCAGAGGCTTCATTCAGGGCCAGGTACTGTACTGGTGCTGGGCGAATTGACTGGTTGTTGGGAAGATTTTGCCCGCAGTGTTGGACAATCAACAGGACATTTAAAATGCTGACTACTGCAGAGGTAGCTACCATTATTTGACAGAGAGAGTCAGACCTGGACTATCATTATGGAATGGATGCCTGGAGAAATTATTAACTGAATTCTTTTTATAATATGATCTGACATGAAACAACATGTGTATTGTGCCTTACCTTAACAGTCTTGTCAATGCTCTTTCATTATCTAAAGCCTTCCCAAGGTACTTTAAAACTCTGTCACCAGCAAGAAAGAACAGCCTTGTGCCTCCTCGCATTGATTCTGTTTCTGGCAAAAGCTTGATAACCTAAAAGTGAAAATGTAATCTCCTAAATAAATATAGAGTCTCCCAGGGGGGTTCTTGTTCCCTTCCATTTTTTCCCTATGTTCCCATGTTCCTGCAGCTTTTCTTTATTTGTTCCCCATAACATATCGGCTTAATACATGTGCTCTACTCTCAATTTCCCCACCCCCTCAAAAAACAAAGATGACGCAGAAGAAACGCCATTCAAAACATCAATAGCTATGTACTATGTGTAACACCAGATCATTCCCTTGCCTCTTTGATGGTGACCGAGCCTACGTGATTGATAATAGTAGACCGATGACGTACAGATTCATTCTCAGTCATTTCAATGATTTTGTCATTTACGAAGCTTTCTGTCAAAGAATCACATGTGCCCTTAACATGCATATATCGTTTTGTGCCTCTTCTGTAAAGGTTAACAGATTAAATACATCGCCGTTGCTATTTTTGGGACGACAGATAAGGCCTGTCTTAATACGTACAATTTCATTTTGCTGGATGGTCGACCATCTGGGACTAGATAGACAACGTCTCCAGGTGACTGGAGGAGATCGCTTGACCTTTCCTCTCCTTCCCCCTCCCTTGGGGTAACTGCTGTTTCTCCTTGGACATCTTCAATCTTAACGAAATCAAATGGATAACTCATAGGCTACTCCGCTAAATATAGATTGATTGGCAGACTACTACCTGGGTTGTCTTTGTTTTCATGTCCCTGACCATTTTCTGTGACACTTTGCCCATACTTTATTTACCAGTCTCTCATTTGCTGCATTTAAGACTTGATTAAATGTGCTGACGAGGGTGGGGGCACTTCTCTAGTCTGCTTGCAGCCGGTTTTTTCTCTAAGGGTCACTTAGACGCCCAGCTTAGAGGAGTGTTTAGTCATCGCGAACGTAAAAGAGCGGTATGGCTGAGAGTGCGTGCCGCGCCCATGTCTCGTCCCATTCTCCTTTAGGCTAAATAGTGTCTCCTCATAATCCCTGCTGAAATTTCGAGAGAAAAACAGACTGCCAGCCGTCTAGCAGTTCTCAATGTCTTAAACCAGATTTCACTCTTGGACAATGGGACTTGGCATTGGTGTAGTAGCAGAATTTTGTTTTACACGTTTGTTTTAAGTGCTTCTTCAGGGCCCTGCTAAATTAAAAATCATACTGGAGCTACAATGATCCAGCTCTCTCTCTGAGAGGAAGTTCTCAACAATTGGTGTCAAAAGGTTCTTTCAATTTTGAATACCTAAGAAGCTGCGGGGCATGTTGACTAGAGCGATTCTTCATTTCCTTCATAGATTGCAAGCTTTTCTTTTCATTTTCTAAAATAATCGAAGAAACAATATCTTGTGGGCCGCCTTGTGTGTGGGCCGTTGTCCCAAGAAAAGCTTTCACTTGTTTCACTAACTGACAATCAAAGTCGTGTACCTCTTGAATTGTAGTGATCGCTCTGTCAAGAGTAAATTCCACAGGAGTACGCTTTTTCAGGTGCAAACTATATATTTATAACATAACTAAAGCAAAGCGCGCGCTCTGATTGGCTAATTCGGCATCTACTATTTGCCCATGGGTGTATGCTGCTGACGTAATCAATAGCTAAAGCAAGGCGCGCGCTTTGTGATCTAGCTTAATTTGTTGCGGGCCTCGTGAGTCCACAACATTTTGACCACTGTGATAACGCGTATCGTTGTCGATAAGAGTACAGACCACGCTAAAACACATTCAATTTGTTTTTTACCACATCAAAGATAGCGAAATAAATATTTTTCTACTCGGACTTGAAAGTGCACGTGCTGCATTATGCAAATGAGCTTCTTGTACGCGTCAGACTTTCCTTTCAAAAACTTTTACAAACTCGCTTAATATGCAGAAACAATACGAAAAAAATGCTTGGGAAACGAGTAATGACACATAGCTCGTTGTCGGAAAGAGTACAGACCACGATAAACCACATTTCGATTTGTTTTTTACCACAATATCAACGTCAAAGAAAATAATTTTCTTCAGAGCGCGAGCTGAAAAACGCATTGCGTGACACATTGACGCGAGCAGCGTGGTATGGACTCTAAAGACTTCTGTTGACTTCTGTCTGAATGTTATGTTATGCTGGCAGTTCAACTTCGAAGCGAAGTTGGCTCGTACTCGGTGCCATCTTTAGTGTGGACGGAGGTAATAAATTGGCTGATGTATTCATTCAGCTCAACGGCTGAAATAT
The DNA here is from genome assembly GCA_019787425.1 of Platygyra sinensis. Lineage (NCBI taxonomy): Eukaryota > Metazoa > Cnidaria > Anthozoa > Scleractinia > Merulinidae > Platygyra > Platygyra sinensis. Next base: position 1,666 of record JAHPZR010012765.1, on the reverse strand, counting down.
CTTCAACTTTCCAGTCTTTGACCTTCGGTTTCAAAAATCTTCCAAGCAATCTTACATCTCATTTAGTTTTTTGAGCGGTATTTTTTCTTTTCTTGCTCTTAAAATAAATTCTTCAATTGAGCAAACAGAAACAAACCTTCCTTCGACCATTTTTCAAAGCGTGCGAGTTTTGTGCAACGGCTCTCGCATGACGTTTTCTTGAGTACGTTCATTCATGACTAGTGAAATCACAGGTCACCCAAGCGTAATATAAGGGTTTGCATCGTTAACTGTGAGCTACTGTGGCTGAAATTTAAGAGTTTGTATGGAAATTAGGAAATGACATTTTAAGTCGTTAAATGTATGAGTTATTTACCAAGTAAATACTCTTGAACAATAAATGTTGTCATTTTTTCTCATCCCGGAGAGTTTAAACGAGATTTGACTTGTCTCTTATTATAACACTGTAGGGCAAATATATCAAAACTCGCTCAAATCTCGTTTAAACTCACGAGGATGAGAAAAAATGACAACATTGCTTGTTCAAGAGTATTTACTTGGTAAATAACTCATACATTTGACGACTAAATGTCATTTCCTAATTTCCATACAAACTCTTATATTTCAGCCACAGTGGCTCACAGTGCAAACCCTTATATTACGCTTGGGTGACCTGTGGTTAAACAGTGGAACTCCGCTATATCAAAGTGTCATGGTCCCGAAAAAAATGTTCGTTTTAGCAGGCTCTTCGTTATAGCGAACACCCCGTTATAGCAAATTATCTGGTTAACAACAAAAATATTCATTATAGCGGGGTAACCAAGCTGAACCAAACTGAACAATGGGATATACACCACGCAAAACAGTCTACAGACTTGTGCATGAGCAGCTACACTTAAATAAAGCAAAGCTTTGAAGGTCAGAGTTTCCCTATCTTGACCAACAGGAGTGGTGTTTGGCTCATCAACCATTTGTATCATCACGTCGTTTTTACTGACTGCGAGCAGCAGGACAAAATATTCGTTATAGCAGGGTAAATTGTGCGTTGGGACCGTCAAAATCAATTCGTTATAGCCGGGATTTCGTTATAGCAGGGTTCTTATAGCGGGGTTTGTTTCCATATATTTAACTGTAATTCTGCCAGGCTTTCAAATGTTGTTCGTTATAACGGGGTCTTCGTTATAGCGGGATGCCACTGTATTAAACTTCTCTTAAAACTCTCTTAAAATTAATTCTCAAGGTATTTAACCAGGGGAGAAACATTGCTTATCACCCGCAGAACAATTGACTATAAACACTGCTTTTTGTTATGATCTGCCAGCTTCTCGCTTCCCGCTACCCTTCATAACCTCTTACCCAGACTTCCAGCTGAGTTATTCACACAATGAATCTTAGAAGAACCCTGTTAGAGGTCTTGTTATGGCAGTAGTGCACAATTGACCATTAATTAAATGTCGTTAACAGCAGTCTTTACTGTACTTTATAGATGAAATTGTTTAGGTTTTGACTAGTTCATGTTCCCGTGTTCCTTAAAACAAGAGTCATGTTCCCTTGTTCCCTACGATATTTTCCCTTTGTTCCCTTGTTCCCCAAAACCCCTGGAGACCCTCAATATAAGCATTCTTAACATTAAGTACTTGGAGATACACCTGTAACAATCTACACCACACATTTGGGCATTCATACA
>JAHPZR010012763.1:22500-25078 GCA_019787425.1 Platygyra sinensis | reverse complement strand
TTTCTTCCAGCCCGTGCGTGTTACTTAAGGAACTTTTATTTAAACTTTTACGTTCCAGGACCGGCGTACCAAACAAACGTGAAACTAGTGAAACTGTGACTGACTCTGCGATTTTTCCCTTTCGTTTTCCTTTATTCCTCCTTTCTTTATGTTTCTCTTTGTCCTTTTTTCCGTCACGTTTTTTCTTCCGCCAAAGTTTAAGTCCTTTTTGCAAATCTTTTTTATTCAAAAAATTAAAGAATTCCACCACACGACTTCGAAGGGAGTCGCCCACACACTTCTAAAGTGATTCGCGGAAAAACCAATATATTTCGATTTATTTTCTGTTCGACTCAAAAATCCATATTTGACAATAAAATTATCGATCTGAAGGTGCAATACTGATCCTATAATATTAACCCTCTGCCTGTAGAAAAAAAAGTTTAGTGAAGTGGACGGCCACAAGAAATTTTCTTGTGGTTGGTGATTCCCTCCCTCTAAGGATCAGTTTGATATAGTGTTCGAGAGAGCAGCATATATTAGAGCTGCTTACGCAAAGATACAGAAGAAAACCCAACAAAGTTAAAAATAAGCAACTAGGCCTCAAAAAAATACAGGTCGGTGCGTAGCTAGAGCGTGGGCAATACAGGGTCGGGGGGGGAGGGGCCGAGTAGTTGGGAAAATCAAGATGCGCGGCAGCGGAAGCCAGGAGGACAGAGTGCCACCCGTCCGGAAGAGACACGCGGAGAGTCGAGGAAGCAAGAGCTGGCTAATGAAGTGCAGGGGGTAAAAGAGAGAGAGGGGTGTCTCCCCCCCGCCTTTTTTTAATGGTTTTAAGCCCACCTATAAATTTTTTTTAAGCCCGTTTTTTTTTCGGGCCCTCCCCTTTGCTTGCCCTTGAAAAAAAACGGGAACCCCCCCCCTTTGAACCAAAATTTCCCCCCCCAACCCACACCGGCCAAGTTTTCAGAAAACAAAAAAAAAAAAAGCCCCCCAAAGTGTTGTTTTTTTTTTATGTTGGGGGTGGTTTTGTGATAAAAAAAAATTCCCCCCCCCCTATCCCTTGTTGGGGCAAAAAGCCCCTGTTGAAAAAACTAACCCCCCCCAAGGGAGCACCCCGTCCCTTTTTTTACTTTTTGGGTAAGCCCCTTTAAAAAATAAAAAACCCATATTTGTTTGTGTTCCAGGACATTTTAAAAAAAACCCCTTTTTTTTTTTTGTTAAGAAAAATAAAAAACATGTTTTTAAATAAAAATTTAAAAAAACAATTTTTTTTTTTCCCCCAAAATCTCCTCCCCCCCCCTTTTTTTTGGGGGGATTTGGGGGGTTTGCCCCCCCCCCCGGAGCCACCCATTTTTAAAAAGGGCCCCCCAACCCCCCTTGTTTATGTGAAAACTGTACTTTAGGACCACTGCAATTGTAGTCTTAAATACCAAGATGAAACATTTATATAATAATAAACATTCCACGCCTTTGATGCACACTACTCTGGGTAACGACATCTTAAGGCAGTAAAAACTGCATTACAGGACCACTCTACTTGTAGTCTTAAATAGCAAGCCTTTGATGCCTTTGATGTGCACCATACTGGGTGCTAGCACCTGGCTGTAAAAACTGCGCTATAGGACCACTCTACTTGCAGCCCTAGATAACAATTCAAGAGAGAAAAAAAATAAATAAACACTCCAAACCTGTCGGATGTGCACAACCCTAGGTGCCGACACCTTAAGCTATGAAAACTGTACTACAGGACCACTCTACTTGTGGTCTTGAATAACAAGTGGGGATTAAAAACTATTATTATTCAACTTTCACACTGTACGAACTCTGATTTTCTGATTGGTTGATTTTTACCACGTGACATTGGTTTGTGACAAAACAACCTCTCTGACTTCAATATCGTGGTGTAATAGCCATGGTGTAATGCGTCTGTCTTTGTTAAGCCCGAGAGGGGGGGGGGGAGGGGGGGCATCTGTGGAGCATTTGACCTCTATTGCCTTCCCCATCCTCGGGAATTTCACTAAGAATCTGGTACCCAGGGTGGGAACGTTTGCTTTTTTGCACGGAGAAAAGGGACCAAGTCACATCGTCCCATGTGCTCGTCTGTGTGCCGATGCCATCTTTACCTTGCATACGGTCGGTGCGCGGGAAATTTGAATTGACCAATCAGGATTCAGCAGGCAGGAAAAACTTTACTGTCCTGACGTCAATGTAAGTTTACAGGAAAGGCATTAAAGCCAGGCAACTTTTGTCGCTGGAGATGGAACTAAATATTCACGAAAAGGGATTTACAATTGTCCAAACCCTATCAGTTCTTAAAATGTGAAAAATATGAAGAAGTTTGTAACTCCAAGCTTCTAATTTGGCGCCAAATCTGAGTCGCCGGCGTCCAGCATGGCAACTCTCGGCTCGCTCATAGTTAGTCGAGTGTCGCCAGGTAGGGTGATAGTTGTCTTATTTTGAAGAAAATACACTGTTTCTCGTCAAACTAAACCCGGAATTCTCGAGTTAACTATTAGAAGAAGCCAAAGCAACTTTAGCATTGTCTCTATTTTTGTTACCTGCGAAGAAAATGGCTATTATCGTGTCGTTTCGGTAG
>JAHPZR010012763.1:0-17500 GCA_019787425.1 Platygyra sinensis | reverse complement strand
GGAGGACATTTCAAAACTTGACACTTGACGGCCAAGCTTCATACCATGACCAATAACTACATCCATACTAAGGTCTGCGCGGTGGAAAGCTTAATCAATCATGGAGGTCATAAGCCTGGGCGTCTCCTCGCCTCAACAACAGTTATGCATAGCTCTCAGCCGTCGTCTTATGCCCATCTGTGCAGGCAGCCTTAGGAATGAAAAGTGACTTCCACAACAGGTTGTTCTGCCAAATGAATTGCCAGCTCTTTGTTTAACGTAGACAAACCACCAGCTGACGAGGCCAACTCGTCACCAAGAATAGTAACCTTCAATGTCGTGGGAGAAATACAATCTTGATGCTCCGACACCCCTTGTGAACACAGCAGCTACACCATCATCAGGGAAAAATCTGCAACAGAATGACATGGACTCTAAAAGTAACAACAATGTAAGAAATCTGTTCTACAGCAGGATAACTGAAAATTAAGACTGCTCTTCACACCTCAGTTTACACCCTGTAGGAGAGTTGGACTCAATAAAAAGAAAAATCACCCTGATGGCACAGACACATCAATATTTTTGTGGCAACTTTGACTGGAAGTTGCTTCAATTGGCATCAGAGCAATTTATAATTGCTTGCCACTGAAAAACTAGCTCTTATTATTACTGAAGTCAACAATAATAATGTACCTGAAGATGCCGTAGTGCGAGCGCAAAACAAGTGCGAGACACGCAAATGTTTTATTTACTGGGGACTGGGTGACAGGAAAAAAATGAAACGAGGCACCGTAAAAGTTGTTTAAAACAGATCAATTTCTTTAAATAACGTGATAGCTCAACGTTGCAATCCAGAACTGATGCATCCTGGAAAATCATCCCTGAGGCTGCTATGCAGAATTTCGGAAGATTGTCTTTTATGACATACTGCAATTACGATGTTGACGCTCTGCAATAAACAACCTCCCAGTCTTCTATCCCGAAGTGTTGAAACAGTGGAAAAATTCAAAATACGCCTTCAAAATAATATTCTCCCCCACAAAGAAATAATTTGGAACAATCGCAACAATATGATTGATAGTAAACCACAGTCTCTTTTAGAAGTGTTGGTTTGAAAACAATATTCCACGTGCCGAAGACCTCCTCGATAATAACGGTAACTTTTTATCCTTTAATCAATTTTCCGAACAATATCAACTGAAAACCCCTTTCACCCTTTATTTTGGAATAATAAGTTCTATCCCTACCCAATGGAAATCAGAAATAGTAAAACTAAAAACCTCTTTGCAAATTTCAAACAACAAAAGCAAAAATAGCGCAAATACAATCTCCACCAAAACTGCATACCCTGTTTTGTTAAAAATGTTTTTTTACCCCCTACCGCGGAAAGTAAAATCTTAAGATACGGTTTTACTCAGGAAAACATTCATAAAGTTTTTGAACTGCCGTACAAAATAAAGAATGGCATAAAGATAACAATGTTTCATTACAAGATTATTCACAACATTCTTGCAACTTATATTAGTCTCTTTAGAGCCAGAATACGTGATTACGATATATGCCCTCAATGTTTGGCTGACAGCCACACTATAGATCACATGTTTTTACATTGCTCTCTAACTTCACCCTTTTGGAGCTTATTTCAAAACTGATGGGTTAGTAAAAATAAGGAAACCGTCACTTTATCAAACAGTATGATCTTATACGGAAGTTTTGAAAATTTTACAAACTTACATTTACTGAATTATGCCCTTCTTATCGCAAAGTATTCTATATATAATAGCTGCTTACACGAAAAAAAGCTTTGTTTTGACAGCTTTCTAGCATTCGTAAAGGAAAAAATAATATACAGCGAGAAATTGCTATTGCAAACAACAAAATTACACTATTTAATAAAGCATATGGAAATATTTTGTAATCTTTTTAGCTTTTTTTTTTATTTGTGTTGTTGTTAACTTGCATTTAGTGTGCACAGTCTTTCACTAATCTGTAGTGTCTTCTCTTTCTTTCTCTATTCTCCTTTTTTTTTTACCGAAATTAAGTCTTGTAATTTAATCATTGGTCCGCAAAATTATTATAATCTATGTATAGCTGTATTTTACAAACTAAGAACAGATGTAAATGTAAATTTAATTTACAAATAATAATAATAATAATAATAATAATAATAATAATAATAATAATAATAATAATAATAATAATCATAATAATCATAATAATAATAATCATAATAATAATAATAAAAACGCGTGGTTACCCTCATAAGTTATGTTATGAAATGGAAGTGGCAAGTCTATGCAACACGTTGTTAGTTTCTGGTTGTGAGTATAAGGTATTTAGTCTGTATTTTAGCTGAACGAGTGGAAGGCTGGTAGAGAGGCTAAAAGCGCTGGTTTAACGATTTTGTTATTGAAAACATACTAAAAATGTTTACCACGTAGTTTTAAGATCTTTATAACTGTGTTTGCTTTTCTGTATTTAAAGGCAAATTCGAAGGAAAGCTGTGAATATCCTTTCCTACTTTTTTCAGAGAAAAATGTGTGGCCACCCAATTTTTCTTTGTGGATTCCAGTAGCCCTCGCAATGATCTACTTTTCTGCGTGATCCTAACCTGGAACAAAACCTTTGTATTTACCGCAGACGTGACTAATAGGTGATTAATGACATTAATTGGTAGTCAATGAGTAATCGATGAATATTCAATTGATTAGTCATTGATTATTGGCGATGATCAATGAGTAGTCGATGAGTAATCGAAGCTCAAACATTTTGTGGCCTATCGATTAGTCATCGATGACATCGATTACTCACTGAAGTAACTGATTACTCATCAATGACCCATCGATTACTCGTCGACTATTCTACCTCGCGCGAAAGACACTTTTCCAGATTTCTTGTACCATTTTTTTTGTTTGTGATTCTTTTATCTGTGTTAGACGCGTTTTTCCTTGTATCTGAAGTTCCTGTTGACGATGTCGAGACACAAAGTGCTAATCACAAATACAGATAATTTTCAATTGAGCAGTATTTCACTTTGTTAAATCCATTTTGAAATCACTGGCTATCCTTGCAATCTGATTGGCTCTCAGGGGTGCGATTTATTCACGAATCGCACTATTTTTTGGTCTAAATCGCATCTTTTTCTAAGCCAATGAGAAAGGGACAGTAAAACAAAATAACCAATCAGATTTCAAGGTTAGTTTAACGTAACCAATAAAATTTTAGGAAAATGAATGACAAGAAGCCACTGTGATGCGAATTTTGTAACTATAGGTCAAAACTTTGTTGTTGTCTTTTTTTTTTCAAGACAACTGACGAATTTAATTAATTGCAGTTTCTGAATAATGAAAATGAGCTCCTTCAGGCTGAAGATCTTTTTCACAAGAAATTTCCAACATTCAGCGTCCGTTTTGACGAATGTTTTGGCGTTCTTTCCTCAACATGCCCATCTGCTCAAGATCCGTATGATACCGAATCCAGCAAAACATAAACAAACGAAAACCACACAACAACAAATTCATAGCCATCTCAAGAAGGAACATGTTTCCAGGTTCGCGGTAGTTTCAAACGGAGCAATACAAGAGCTCAACTCTGTCGCTGTGAATTAATATACGTAGTCTTTCGACGGATTTCGACCTGCTCCACAAAACAGTGAATGAACGCCATCTTAAAAAATATATCTTGAAACAAATTACGGTGCCGCACGAACTTGACAAGCTCCCGAGCATAATAAAATTCTGTGCCGAGGTCACAAAAAGAAGCAGAGATACTAACGAGCTTGAATCCCTTAAAATCATGCAGAGTGCCATTGAACAGTATTTAAAAGAGAAAACCATCCATAGCTGGGCATCGTGCAGTCGAGGGAGTTTCACAACTCAAAAAAAAAAAAATTATCCATCGCAGAATTACACCGGCTGCACCCTCAAATTCCTTCTCTAAAGACAACAAGAAGTCTCATCCTCAACCACAGAAGAAAGGCAGGTCTTCCATCATTGATTCAGGCGACGAAAATCGAACTTTGTTTCATGAAAGAGTCACTATTTTCGTTCTCACTTCAGAACTGCTTGTTTGTTTGTTATGCTTCAGTGAGCTTTCGTCACATGACAACGTTTAGCATACTAAATAGGAAGTCAAATCGTTTCCGGTTCCGCTATTTCCAACAAACCGGCTCGGCTTGGAACAATACATCAAAATCTAAAATCTCAGGTCATAAAATAGTGCGACTTCAAAATGGATTTAATAAAGTGGTTATTGAACTTCGGGTCGTGCAATTTGTATAGGTAATCAAATGATTTCGAGTGCAATGTGGAATAAATAAGCACGAGTAAATTTTTCAAAGATTACAAAAATTTGTAGTCTTTGAAAAATTTACGAGTGCTTATTTATTCCAAATTGCACGAGAAAAAATCATTTGATTACTTGTTAATAATATACAAGTGACAATTTCTGTTACGCTTCAGTATTTTGCGTGACAAATGGAGGCAACAAGCTACGACAACTTTATTGGATGAAGATTTGACAGGTGAATTCAAGCGTAAAATTCATTCACCCTCTCAAAGTCATGTATGAAAACTGAGCAGTTTCTTTTTACAGTGAAAAGCAGTCTTTACTCACAGTTGAATTGAAGAACTTGACCACAAAGCAGAGGAAAAACTCCCTGCGGTGTTGATGCGGCTTTCTTGCCAAATGGTTTTTGAGTGGTTGAGAAACTGTGTGCAAGGAACTATTGAACCTGGCTGTGGTGCAAGCTACTTTGAACAAAATACCGAGAAACGAACCTAAAATCTAGCAAGAAACGGAATATCTTAGCTGCGAAGGACCTCTTTTTAACCTCTCCTGGTTGCTGCCTGACTTGAGCTTCTTCACTGGACGTTGTACAGGTTAGATTTGCTTCCTGAAGCGTTTACCGGGTTTTGTTAGGGAACGACCTTTCTAATATCTAAGCTCGTCGTTTCTTTTCTCGCCGTTTCTTTTCTTTCACAAAAGTAGAATTCTTGCACTTGTTGTCTTAAAAAGTAAGATGTGGCAGGTTCTTAGGACGTCTTATTGGGTCCTTCTTCGCGTTTTATTTATTCGTGGTGCTCAAGAATCTTAAAATTTACTTTTTCAACTGGTATTTTGTAATGCAGTCGTGATCGACGCCGGCAAATTTTCATTCACTCAAGTTGAAGTTTGTGTTAAGGTTTTTGACCTCGCGGCTTTTGCGTCATATCTACTTCACTTTTGCTAGTTTAGTAATTGTTGTTGAGCTTTGCACTTTGCTTCGTTATGAGGTAATTGTATTGAAATGAAGGTAAAGAGTTTCAATCTTCGTTAAATTTTTGTCCGCCATTTTGTTTGTCTGAGCTCAAAGTAGGAGCTGTCAATCATTTCAATTACACTTTTTTGCACTCAATTGCACATTTTTGCACTCAATTACACTTTTTTGCACTGATTTGGGATTAATTGACATGTTCTTAACCAATCAGAATGCAGAAATTGTTACTTGTATATTATTATGGTCTCAAATCATACTTGTGATTTCAAACCAAATTGCACTCCACTCAGTTTAATTACCATTACTTACCCAACTCTTTATTTACTAAAACAACTGAGCAGTAACCAACCAGTCTGACTAACAAGTACGTTGACAATGAATCAACTTTTTTGTGGGTGTTCGTCAGCAAAGCAAAACTGCTTCGGCTTAGTGAAACATAGGTCAAACGCAGTTACATAACCAGCTTGAGTATTGAACATTTGTACAAGTTCCGATTTTTTAGCCTTTGAGCAGGAGGGAGGGGGTGACTCTATTGTTTTCGAGTATCTGTCAGAGACCGACTCATCACTGCCAGTGTGACGTCACATAGCAACAAGTCGAAGCTTCGCTCGGCTTGCCCAGATTTGGCTTCGGGACTCCATTGAATTCAAACAAATAAAAGGATAATACAAGCTATTATTGCTCTATTATTCACTAATTTTGCACAAGTGTGGAAGCTTTGTAGTGGATGTCTGTGAGTACAACTGTTTGTTGTTTTGTGTGCGTTTTGGTTCCAAATTTTATTGAAAACAAATCGGGTCAAGTGGGGTTACCGCCATCTTGACTTCCGGTCAAGTAAAGGCCACCCAAAACGCCCGTCGTTTTCTCTTCAAGTTTTCAACAGAGGTACCTCATAATAGGAGGTTTTGTTCCTTTTTGATATAACTTTCTAGCCATTGTTAGTTTTTCTCAATGTGATGAGTCATTTTGCTCAACAATCCTTTTGAGTGCGAGGGTGTACTCTCGCGTGTTGTACTTTGTTGGATTGGTGAAAGGTCAATAGTGTCTGTGTTTACGATTGCGTGACATTAAACGCTTGCTCTCCTCGTCCCCCAGTGGTGTTGTATTTTATGGGTTGATGAACGTAAGGCGAGTAAAACTATTGCTATGAAAGTAAGACGAGTAAGACTATTGCTCCCGCATTAGTGGAAAAAATGAATATTTAAACTCCGGGTTTCGGCTCATGGATTACAGAACGAAGTGTTTTCATGTGTAGCGCGCTTGTTTCGGCTGATGGATTTTAGAACGAGGCATATTCATGTGTAGCACGCTTGTTTCGTGTATACATTAAGTTTTCTCTTTTGTTTCCATATGCAAATATTTATTTACTGCGGGACTACGTGAGCAAGCATTCAATGTCACGCAATCGTGGCCGCGTATTCTGAGGTTTAGCCCTTCTTCTCCAAATGCCATTAACTTTGAAGGGATTGTTGAGACGAACCATAAGCACTGAAGGCTTAATTCTCAGCACAGAGCAAACTTAATATATCATGTACCAAACCTCCTATTCTGGGATCAGGACATCTCCGCATTTCTGCGGGGGCTCCGGGAAAACGTTGTCAATCCATTAAACTTTGTCGACGCCTCGGCCACTTGTTAGTATGTTTCTACTCAAAATATGAGGCTTTCGAATAACTTATCCTACCGAAAATTACTGCAAAGAAGTCTTTTATATATTTTGAATCCTGGGTAACATTGAACAAAGTAATCGAATCATCAAAACGTTAGAAATTTCCACATATCTTTCAGTTAACGAACCAAAATAAATAGGCCGCCATATCGAAAATCAACGGTGTATGACGTGACGTCACACTGGTAGTTATGACTAAACCACTGTTTGCCTAAAGACACCCCTCCCTCCTGCCTTTGAGCTAATCTTTTTTGTTTTAGTACCTCTATTGTCATATTTTCCGCAGGTCCCTGTTTCCTACGTTCTATTTTTTTTTCTCGTTCTTTTTTTTCTCTTGGGCTTCCTTCAATTTCTTTTGTTGCATCTCCAGTCTTTGCTGACTAATCAATGCAATCAATGGCTAATCGATGCAATCGATGACCAAAAATTTTGTGGCCATGGATTAGTCATCGATTACTCATTGATCGTCGGCAATAATCAATAACTAATCAATTGATTACCTATCGATTACCTATTGATTACTCATTGATGTAGATAATTTCGTTGATATCATCGATTAGCACTGTCTAGTATTTAGTAGGCACCGTCCAAGCTCAACTGAAGATTCTAGGAAGCAAAAACTTTGTACAATAAAAATTAAAGCGCCGGAACCCCGTATGTTGCGAAAGTAACTTTTGGGCTCAAGTTTTTATCGGTTTATCAACAGTTTATCATGTGTTATGACATCACGTTTATGTTACGTGTTGGAGCCATTCTATTGACAGAATTCTGTCCAGCAAACAAAATTAGTTAAGACCATTTATTTTATCGCGCTTTTAAACCTCATGTTATGAGCTCTTAATGTTTTATCTATGGTAAAGCGTTTAAAATCGAAGTTAATTAACTTTCTACCTAAATGGTTTTACCAATGGAACAGCTGGAATGTCGCGCAATAAAAGTTGAAAAGCACTTAGACCTTTGGTTGATAGTAAATTTATTGCGCTCAGTGCAATGCCGTTATCAAAATGATAGCACGCATTACTGTAAGAAACATTTTGAGGTCATCTGCAATGCTAGACCATTGCTTTCAGGTCAGACATGGGGAAAGCTTTATTCAAGACAACTGATTCACGTTCAGATTCACACCGTATGTAGCGTGGACATCGCTTATTCATCTCAGTCATGGTCCGTGTTTTATTGGCGACTAGGAGTTTGTTATTCTGGTGACATTAGAGCCAAAAACAAATCCAGGCCTTTCGTTTCCTTACGAAGCTAAACCAAAATTTGACTTTGCTGAACACGCCGGATCAGAGCGAATTACAGATTACATGGTTGAAAGATTTGTTAAGTCGGTTCCCCTATTCAGCATGGTTTATACAAATATTTTGATCGACTAGAGTAGAATACTGAGGTCATCTTGGACTTCCGCATGCTGTTCAATTGGAACTGTTGTTACACTATCTCATATCGTGCTCATATCATTTTCGTGTCGGCCAAATATAGCGAGGCCGACAGAGTGCTACAAATCAACTATTAAGAATAATATTTCACTTTTAATCCGTCCATACATTAAGTTGTATTAAAACTGTCAAAGTCTGTGGGAAAATGCGGCCCATGTGAAGAAAACCAGCGGTCTTCGGAGTCTTGACCTAGCTAGTCCTTGTTGATGGTCTTATACGCGTTGGCGGAAGACTTGGTTTAGCCCCAGCGTCCTTTGATTCCAAGCATCAGATCATCTTACCAACGAGTGATCATGTGTCCACCTTAATAATTGAGTACTGTCATCTGATATCCGGGCACTCTGGAAGAGAGTACATGCTAAGTCTTTAGCGTGAAAGATTCTGGATCGTTAAGGCAAGCTCTGCAATCATACTGGCGCGTGTACAATTTTTTTTTCTCGAAGGGCACCCGCGAGGGTGGGAAGTAACCTTAAGAAGGGCAATATATATGACCTATTCCAGGTGTGAAATATAAATGAATCCAGAAGCCTGTGCCAGATCTTTTGATACTTCTGTGTTAATTTTTTAATAATTCTACACTATAAAATTGTGTCTACAAGAAATACAATTTTTCATCCCCAGGGACAGGTATTCGACTTATAATAAGGACCTAAGGGCGGGTAAATTGACATTTGAAAACCTGAAAATGTCAAATTTCCCCTGGGCTGCCACCACTGTAGAACTCAATAAAGGAAAAATACAGTTTATTTATGGACTGATTTATTTACTTATTTTCTTTATTTATTTACTTACCTGTAATATTCAATCAGTAATAAATCATTACTATTGTTCCTACCTTTCTTTCCGTCATCCTCCATCTTTTCAGCCCAAGAGTTGAAAATGTTCCTTCAAGCATGAGTCAAAAAGATAACAAATCATAATGATTTCATGGTGTTCCTCTCGAATAAGCAGATAGATGGTCTGACTTCAGTGAGATGTTCACGGCAAGCTAAAAGTTAGGTTTGTTGAGATCGAATCTGTTGAAAGCTTGGATGTAGTCCTTGTCTAAAAAAGCTGAATGATCCTTCATTTGGGACACGAAAAAATCAGATAACCGGTTCCTTGCTTTCTGGTAGGCTATGATATGATGACTGCTGATACCGATACTCCTTAGAAATTTTCGCATCAAAGGATGAAAGTCATAGGAAAGGACCTTGGCTTCTGGATCAATCGATACAACTTTGCAGTTTCGCAAACCCTCCAGCTGTATAACAGCCACCGTAGGGTCCACCCCGAGAACGGTAGCAGCTGCTTCAGCGGAAAAAAAACTACAAAATAGCGAAAGAGAAACGGCACTCTCTTTTAACCTTTTACTCGGCAGGAAGAAAAACATTTTTCTCAAGCAGTTTACTTGATCTTTTTCAATCCCTTCCTTCTTGTAGTCAAATATTTCTCTTTCCTGCTTCACCTGTGTCGCCTTCGGTGAAATTGGTAATCCTGTTTCTGAAGGCTCTCTCACTATCTCTTGCTCTATGGTTTCAAGCAGCTTTTTATCATCTATATTTGTCTGCCTTAAGATAGCGGCTATCCCGTTCAAGAAGAGGGGATTCCCATGGCACATTTGTAGCAATTTCTCTCTTTGATCTCCCTCGAGGCAACGATTTCCAAGGGTCTCAAGGAGCGCACTCGAGAAAGCGTTATTCAAAGCTCTAACCTCGCAATTGTCGACATTGAGAGTATCGCCGTGACGAAGAAGTGTTCTGGAAGTCAGCAAAATCTTCAAATTTGATTTTTTTTTCCATCGGTTTTAGGGCCAAGTAGTCTCCGGAGAAATGTCACAAATTTGGCGTTCAGATCAGTGGTAGCGTCTCCATTTCCTCCCGCAAATTAATCAACATTGTTGCTGCGAAGCCTGGTGGCTTCGCAGCAGACTAATTTCGGTCGCGTTCGTGACCAGTCTGGATTGCCTGCGCCAGAAGCCAGGCTCGTTTGAGATGTAATTTGGATGTATATATATCACCGCATTTGCCTCGATTTAAAGTAATCGAAATCGAGGCTCTTTCGATTCATAAGACCTTCTACCATCAAAGTCAGTGGTATTGATGGGAAAAAACCCTGTTTCGTGTCAGTAGAGAGCCACGTTTTCGCGGGCAAAGAGTTTGAAAGCAAGTGAAGGTTGTACAAATTCCCATGATTAAAGCTGATTTGTTTCTGGAACTTTGAAACGCTTTGAAACCCTTGTGGAAAGTGGAAACACTTTGGAAACCCCTTACAAATGGTTCGAATAATCTTAGCACACCCGCTTTGAAACTGTTGAGGGAAAAAATATTCTCCTAGTTGCGTTTTTCGTAGAATTTGAAATTATTATGCTTTCCACTTAAACTGATTACTCGTTACAAAACTTTTGGAATCAAAATGGCGTATTTGAGCGATTTTGTGGGTTTTGCATTGGCTGTTACTACACGTTATAAGGAGTCAAGGGTGGAAAGATCATTTTTGACCGCTCCAGCACCAAGCAGATTTTCACCCATAAATTTGAATCGCCCGGCTTCCAAATCGAACACCAGATAAACTGAAAGGTTGATGCTTCTTCTTGTGGCATTCAATCGAAAATCCATGCTCGAAGCGACTAGCATCTTCGGCCGGGAATTCGTGTGCTAAGGATGTGTCACGCTGTTTGCTCACCCTGATTGGATGCATTCTTTAGCATCGACCAATCAGCGTGGAGTAACAGCGTGACAGCGTAACAGTACTCTACCAAAGGAATAAATAATCCGTCGATGTTGGGCAGCCAAATCCGAGCATCTCACTAATCCCCTTCTATTTCCGCCATTGGCCTCTTCTTCTAGACGACTTCCGGTCACTTCTATTTTCGCCATTTTAGCCTCTTCTTCTAGCCGACTTCCGGTCAATTCTATTTACGCTTCCTCATCTTTTAGTTTTACCGCGCATCTTTTAGTTGTATACGGTCACGCACGAATGATTCAGGAAAGCGATGTAAGCTACACAACATCGATGTATGTCACTCAAAATTGATGTGTTCTGGACGAAATTGATTTATGTTATTTTCAAATTTGTATTATTACGCATAACAATAATTTATTTAACAAACATTGATGAATTCATGTTCGAGATTTTGTCCGTAAAAAACCCCCATATTCGAACGGCGAGTTAACGTAAAATGATTTTCAAAGAGCATTTAAACATCTAACAAGCAGTTTGGTCAGTTTAACGGAGGAGCGTCTCAGTGAACATCAATTCAAAACAGCATGGTACAAAATATATTGTTGTCATAAATTAATCGTGACGTGATGTGGTCGCGGTCAACGGCTGTGAATACCCGATTGAAGGTTTTCGCATTATGAGTGAACAGTTTATCGTGCTTTTAAGCTCATTAGCCTTTGGCAAACTACTTTATGATCTAGTAGCTCATGTTGACTATCCCTCTACAATCCTTCCTGAATGACAAAAACGTCTTCCACATAACTTTCACTCGCAGCACTTCACTTTCCAATGGTAACTACTAGTCTAGAAGTAACAATATGCCGCTTTGGCTGTCTCGCTTCAGTTGTTCCATTTGAGCAATGGCTGGATTTGCTTCGTAGGCTAACACCGTTTGCTTCGATCCCATTAATACGTTCAGAACGTGAAAATGAACGCTTTTCATCTCATTTATTCCTCTAAAATCAACTTTTAATTTCCTCCCTGGCCACTGTGATAAAGTTTCCATGGCAAGCGTTGTCTTGCCAACACCACTGCATCCGTACAAGTTGACAACACGCAAATTTCCTGTTGTTAGCTTAGTCATAACTTCCTTCAGGTTGTTGACTCTCCCAGTCAATTCTTCCTTTGTATCTCGCTGGCGGATTGATTTGAATCCTTGAATCTTTTCATGGATTCTCCCCTTCTTGGATGTAGGAGTTAAACTCTAACAAAGTAAGATTGTTCTCCGACACTAGGCCTTGATTTGCAAGTAAACACAGGCACGAATACAAATTTTGCTCTTCTTGATCCTCAAATTTGCCCTTAAAATTACATTTGATTAATGATACGCTTTTTTAACCTCGTAGGGGCTAAGTTCACTCGAAACGTCTTTAAAAAGTTTGTCAAGACTAGAAGAAATCTCACCAGTCGGCGAAACTGTTTCGAGCGACGCCATCTCAGATAACAATGTCAGGACATGTGCTATGACAATGAAAGTAATTTATGCGAAGTATAACACTGATATTGCTTTTGAAAATGATAACACAGTTGTCTTATTTTCAAGCTTTAAATTAAAAAAGGATATCTATCATGAATTTCAGATGTCTGAACTTTCGATGTTAAGTTAGAAAATAACCTTCTAGAAGTCTGGAATTTGGTGTCCTCACTTTTAATCAATGTTATTCCGCGTAAGGTTCTCTGAAATGATGCCCATAATTGTTTTGAAAGGAGCCACAGTTGACTGACAGCTGGAATCGCGTGATCGGTAATCTTAAACTCACTTAACGTCAAGATGTTTACAAGCCACTCGATTCCTAGAAAAGTGATACATTGTTTCCGCCGGATGTCGACTCGCTAATAATTCCAAGAAACAACGACGAATATTACTCCCGATTTAAACCTTTTGCTGCATTACGTTGAGGTTTATTTTCTTCGGGAACTGAGGAATGGTGCAAACTCCCGAGCCCTCAAATAGAGCTCAAACGTACCGCGTATGTAATCTGTTATTGCTCATGAACACCCTCCTTTATTAAACTCTTACACTTGCAAGCCAAAAGTTACGACCGTCACTGAAAAGTTAACTTTATAAGTTACATATGCATAGTGCTGATTTAAGAGTTAAGGGCTGTTATCTTGCTAGTTGATCGCGTCGTTTGTTGTTTGTTATTATCATCATCACCATCACCATCACCATCATCATCACCATCACCATCACCATCACCATCACCATCACCATCACCATCACCATCACCATCACCATCACCATCACCATCACCATCACCATCACCATCACCATCACCATCACCATCACCATCACCATCACCATCACCATCACCATCACCATCACCATCACCATCACCATCACCATCATCACCATCACCATCATCATCATCACCATCATCATTATCATCATGATTATACTTAGACCTGCTCTTTTAGTAAAATTTCTGGCAACTTGAAAAAAAAACCGGGAAAACGTCGTGAAGTGTAAAGGAGAGAAAGTTTGGGATCGACGTAGGGAGAAAAAGAGACAATTCGGGAAAGTCACGTAAGAAAGTCACGCAACCCGACAACTGGAGATGTATACACTTTGGCCATTATAGCCTCCATTTGGTGTGAAAATATGCTGGAATATTTGTCCACGGACCTGATCTTTTCCCAGAAGCGAACATTAGGAACCTCTTATGTTCCGCGTCTAAAGAAGTACTATCATGAGTTACTTATGTGCAATCTTTTGATCTTACCTTAAAATTTGTTAGCGTTGCGTTTCAACGATTTTATCCGTAAGTTTCAAGTCTTTTTTTCGAGATGTTGCCCACATTTGATGTGATGACTGTTGCACAGATAGCATTATGGAGGACTTCGTATCGAGTTACGGCACGGTAAGGAAGCGGTCTTAATTCGACAGGTTTCCTTCAGTTGAACTCGTGTTTTAGCCACGAGCATTTTAGAATATGGGTTGCGCTCATTATACATTTCTTGGAATTGTTTCGAATGGAGCAACAACTGATTGACAAGTCTATTCGCGTGATCGGTAATCTTAATCTTCCAAGTTATTCTCAGAAAGAATGTATATGTCGCAGTAAATTTTAAAATTTTACTAGTTAGTTTTTTTCTAACTAGGTGATTTTATTTCTAACTAGTTAGTTTTCTTTCTTTTTTTTTTTTTTTTGGGGGGGGGGGGGGAGGGTGTTTCTCATAAAGAGTAACAGGTTCACCACCAGCCCTAACCCTATCCCTAACCCTATCCCAATTCCTAACCCTATTGACCCCCCTAACCCTATTGTCTTAGTCCCTAGACCTAGCCCCCCAAATTTGTTTTTTTTTTTTATGTTGCACTCACCTGAACTCCAAACCTCTGACTTTGAAGTCCATTTTCGTCTCCACTATGCCACACAAGCAATCGTTGCAAATTTGATCATATTTGTTGGTCTAATGAGTTATTGGTCCCAGACTCACCCTTCCCCTTTGACACAAATTAACCTGGTTTGAAAATTTCAACCCAGCCTCATTCAATAATTGCTAAATATTTTTTTGTTTCTACAAGATGTCGCTAATAATTCCAAGAAACAGTGAACACTGGTTGCGGCGCCGACGTCGATCTCGAGGAAATTGTTTGTCACTGTCAAAATGATTGTCCCGAGAACAGCTAATTAAACATCAATTTTCGTGGTCGTTGCCGTGGAGGCTTATTTTCCTCGGGAATTGAGGAATAATACAAACAGGACAACCATCACACACACTACCCAGGCGCAATCCCGTCAAAATTGCCATTTCTCATGAACATCTTCCTTTTATATTAAGCTCTTGTACTTTAAGCCAAAAGTTAAGACAGTCACTGAAAAATTAAGTCGCATATGCACAGTAAATTAAATGACTGTTTTCTTCCTTGTCAACCAGCTTCTGGTTTAGTCCAATTTTGCTCTTTTTAAACTTTTTTCTCGCAGAAGTCGTTTTCAGCTCGTAAAAACAAAACTTTAAGAAAACGAAAACGCGAAGAAGCGTTGGCTGAGCGCATGCAAAAGGTATTTTCGAGATTCGGGCTGATAACCTATTCTCTCCCCTTGAAATGTGAAACTCCTTGGCGATTGTTGTTTTTTTCTTGTGATTAGTGATTTCCTTACTACCCTTGATCATTGATTTTTTCAAACTATTTTTTAGTGAAATAAGAAATCACCGTTTCATTTGTCGTGAAGTGTAAAGGAGAGAATGGCTGGGATAGAGCCGGGGAAGGAAAAAGTGACGTACTGTAAGAGAGTCACGCAATCTGCAGGACACACAACCTACAACCAGTTGGCGCTTACTCACGCCACAGATGAATGATCAATATAAAACATTCAGACGTGAAAGTATGCTCGAGCAGTTATCCACGGGTATTATATCTGTTCCGAGAAGCGAAGAGGTTTCCGACAGCAAAGCTCGGGACATGAGAGAAGACCAGAGAATACAGACAAAAATATGACCTTAATATAATAGTTTTGTGAAAGCCAACAAACGAGAAGAATAGACATATGAGCCTAATCTGATGGTTTTGTAAACAAGCAGAATGCTTACATTTAACTCAATCCACTATAACATTTGAGGGAAAACATTTCAGGGGTATTTAAACACGAAAACTATGAATGTATTCGCAACGGAGAAAAGAGAAATCTGCATAAAATCAAAATTGTAGTTTTTTTTTATTTCGCACATGTACTGCTATGACGCTTATTTCGTCCCGAATTATGTCATTATGACGTCATAATGACGCATTCCCGTCATTGTTTTCGCGTTTATATACCCCTAAACTTTGATCATATATGGTCATGTGGCGGGTAACTTGATTTCTTTGATTACCTGTAACTCTACGCCGTTTTATCCGATTGAGATGGGGTTTTCACTAGAAATCATAGAATTCTATGCCGAAAACTATTCATAGGGCAGAATGGTGTGACATTGATTAATTATTCATGATCAGCGAAGCGCAACTACGCGCTCTGAAAAGCCCCAAATTAGAGAAGAAAGGGCGAAAATTGGCCCAGTAGCGTTGATAAAATTCGCTTTCATACTTTCAAAACCGATTAACCTAAAAACCTACGCGCGGCATTTTGAAGAGGAATGTTGTAACTATATTTTGAGACTAAAATAAAGAAGATTGACTAAGTGGAAGGGCTGTTCTTTTGCACTTGAAAATAAGGGAAAACTGGCCTTTTTTGTATGGAGGCCGTTTTCAAAAGCAAATTTCTAAAAAAGTATACTGATTTTAGAAAACCTACGCTCGGTTTATGGAAAATTGATCTTCTCTTGACAGGAATCTGTTAAAAGTTTACAAATTGGTCATCGGGAACCACTGTTCTTTTAAGTTCATAAACTGCTGGTTGGATTCGCGTTTCAAAATGGCGCGCGTGAGCGAGTGAGCTATTGTTTTAAGCCTTCGACTGAATAACAATGGTTGCCAAGTCTAAATAATTACTTATTCACAAAACCATTCAGTCGTAAAATCATTTACAATTGCCGCGCATTTTAAAACCGAGAAGTAAGACATATCAACTCCGGCATATCTAACCTAACAAAATCGAGCTTGATCAAATGATTTTTGTTTGTGTTCGGTAATCGAACCGGCAAAATCGAATATTTTATTTACTGTGAATGAATTTTATCGTTTGGTAATCAAACATTCGACTGAGCTCGATAATCGACCGTTCGGCACCCGAACGATTGGTGCTAGCTTGGGCTAGATTATCGAACAATTCGATTGGATTTGCCGGGATCAAATCTACTACTGGAACATCGATGTTAGCTGGTGTTTGGGTTCGCTTTCGACTTAACGAAAGAGAATTGAAAACTTGTCTATTCAAACAGAGTAAGAAACAAAAGAGGTTTGTGCTGAGCGAAACAAAGGGAGTCACAATAGAGCACTGATTTCATTGGTTTAGTTTGCCGCCTCCATCAGGCTAATGAGCATCGCCATGCGTTCATGGCAACCAATGAATAAGCTTCTTTTCGGCGCTATGAATATTAACAAGCGTTATAACAGACCTTTCCAACTGCAAGTAAATGTCACAAGAACAATGGCCATTCTACGCTATGTATCAAATTTTTAATACTTCTTTCCTGAATTTTCTTTCGGATGCCAAATTTGGAAATCATATATGACGTCACAATAGCAGTCACATGGTATGCAATGAACACCAATAAATAGGTAATTTATCAACCTTCTTGCCTGTAGATTCTCTACACGACCAACGCCATTTGCGTTCGTGGTGATCAAACGCTCGTCCTAGTGACCCTTAGAGAAAAAACCAGCGCCCAGCAGACTAACTTGCCTGCCAAGTTTCTTTACATTTGATGCATTCTACTTTTGCTTGTGGCCCAGAACCCTTAGTTTTGAAGGGAAAAGCCCTAGCAACGGACCACCGTGCTTGAAAACCCAGTCTGATAAACTAACGCTTAAGTCATACATAGAATGAATTGATAAGTCTCAGATAACAGAGA
>JAHPZR010012759.1:7500-16645 GCA_019787425.1 Platygyra sinensis | reverse complement strand
CAACGGGATCAGCTACAGTCAGAGACCTCCGCACTCTCCAGCCATCAGCCCTGCGCGAGGCCATCACCATGCTTCAAATAATGAAGTGAGTTCTGAGATTAGTTTGTGATAACTGTCTCAATTAATGTACTGTACTTTTTTAGTCTATTTTGAAAGTGCCGCTTCAATAGAGCAGTGCGTTTGTACATTCGGTTAATTTCAGTTACTTCACTTAACTTTGGAAAATTGGTTGACTATTACGCAACGTGAAAGGGCAAGATGCTTTCAATATACCGCGCACTCATTAGTTATACCTTAATCTTAAAGACAAGAGACGTTGTTACTCCGCGCAGATAAGATGGTATCAATGTAAGTTGAAAGGTTTCCCTTTGCCTGCGTTTTGTTATGCCAACGATACAAACTGAATTTATGTCAATTTGCAAGGAAATCCGTAGTCTAGAGTTTTCTTTTTAATTGCTTTTTTTAACATTTCGCCGAAAAGCACATTTATCACCTCTGCTTTGCTTGAGTCTTGGCCCTACGTCAAACAGTGGTAACTTATCAACTCTTCTAGACCACCTTTTTGGACATGACTTAGTTTCAAGTGCTTTCTGAAGCTGGTGCTCTGCCTCTCGACAAAAGGTTTCGAACAAGAAAATAGCCGTGAACAACACCGGGAAAAACACTTGAAGAAAGGGTTTCGTCTTCAAATGGAAAAGGCCGAGAAATATGCTAATGTCCTTTCGGATCGCTTCACTAATTCCTCTGACGCACCGCATTTCGAAAAAATTTACTTACCTATGCCAAACACGTGATCAGAGCCTGTTCGTTAACTTCATATTTTTGTTTCAAATACACGTGAGAAGACAAAACTAATTAGGGCTTTAGTCATGTGCGCGCAAGCGTTTTTTACCCAACCATGACGACTCAAAGTGAAGGCTGCTACAGATACCGAGAGGAGAATTGATCTGGCTTAGTCTCAACTGTATCGCCAGAAATGAATAAAACAGTCTTTTCTTGCTCGGGAAACAACTGAATTTGTCTTAAGGTGCCTCTCGACAAGAAATAGCCGTAAACAAGAAAATAGCCGTGAACAAATCTGAAATAGATTATACGATGCATGGGTAGATTGAAAAACTGTAAAAAATATTTTTTTTCTTTAAAACGCTGAATTCAAGTCCCTGAAAACACTTGAAGAAAGGATTTGAAAGTCGTCTTAAAATGAAAAAATCCGGGAAATATTACGTAACGTCGGACGATTGAATGATTTCTCTGACGCACCGCATTTCGAAAATTTTTTCTCTAAACATAACCAAAGGTCAATTTATATTTACCTATGTGAAACACGTGATCAGAGCATGTTCGTAAACCTCAGATTCTGTCAAATACACGTGAAAAGAACAAAAAAGGACTTTGAGTCATGCGTGCGCAAGCGTTTTTTATCCAACCATGACGGCTCAAAGAGAAGGCTGCTATGGATACCGAGAGGACAATTAATCTGGGTTGGTCTCAGCTGTATCGACGAAAATAAAAAAAAAACAGTGTTCTGTTGCTAGGAACTAACCGAATATGCCTTAAGCTGAGTCAAACATTAGATATAACAAAATATGTGATTTATAATGAGTTGGTTTAAAAGTCGAGTGAGACAGTGCTGAAAAAATGACAAATGGCCAAAAATACATGTTCTGCCTGTAGAAAATTCCAAGTGAACAAAAGTTTGAGTAGAAAATCTGCCCAAGATAAGCTCCTGGTTACAACTGTAGCTAACTGAGGAATGAACACCGTGACTGAAAGAAGTTAAAAAGCTAGTGTACATGTATATTGAATAGTAAACTTGGCTAGGATATTCTGTTGACTGCGTATAAGGCCTTCCAGGAATCCTCATTAACGGTTAACTCCTTAGTAAACACTCAATACTGATGTGTTTGTTGAAATGGTGGTCATTATCTCTGCTTGTCTGAATAGTGCTCCTCTTAAAAATGATGAATTGCTGTTTAAGGACTTTCTTCGAGTTCCTTTCGTTTTGGTCTAAAATACAAATATGCCACTAACATTTTGGTATATCAGCCACTAAAGTCTTTTACAATGAATCAACTTCACCCAAAAATTCTTCTTTAGTTCCGAAGTAGAAGTTGGCAGCGCAATAATGGCTTACACCAAATCGCTGGAATACGTGTTCGGGATTGTCGACCATTTTTAAAATAACATCATCAAAAAGTCTCAGCTAACTTTTTGTTTCACGTGCGTGTAACGTATTAATTCCCCTTCTGATAAGCTAGTCTTCATCTGCTGCTCTGAATCACATATTCAATCACATATTCTGTATTTATATTTAAGGACTTAATTTTCTTGTATACATTACGGCAAATCAGAGGGTTTTTAGAAGGAGCACTGAAAACAATTAGAAGTCAAGCACGTACTTTGTGATAAGTTTCGTTTAAGGAGAAAGTTTCAGTAATAGTAAACTTAGTTGGATAACTCAATATAACAGCAATTGCAACAGATGCTAGAGGTTTTCTTGAGATGCGCGTATACATACATAGCACATAAATAGCAAAGGATGTTTGCAACTAAATAAGATATCGACAAAGGAATGAACTTTGGGTTTGCTTGTTTCAGAACGCCTCTGGAGAAGCACCTCGACGAGGGCGAAGGACTCCCGCGCAATGGTTCAAGAAATATTTTTGGGAAGGTAAGAAATTGATCAGTCTACTTAACAGCCAAAAAGAATCCGTAGCTGCCATGTCACAAAATGCGTTCAAGTAGTCCTTTTCTACTGATTAGTTGCCCTTACATCCCTCTGAGATTCAAAACAAAATGTTGAAGCCACGTCTTAAGTTTGCCAATTACGTTCACCACGAAGAAGCGGCCTGAAACATTTGTGGTCACCTACGAAGTGCTCTACTTGTAACTGGACCGAATACTGATCAGAAGAAAATAATTAATGGAAGATCATTATTAGGAACTGAACGAAAAAGATATCTCTGCCTTCCTTAACGAAGGAGTAAAACGAGTTTATTGAAGAACATTTTTAATTTCACCAAGCTGTGTTCCAGCCAACGTTATGCTTCAAAAAGAACTTTCATAGCGCTGTTTTTTGATTTGTGAGAAATATTGCGAATCCTTTACCTGTCTCGTATGGCCTACTCTGTAAAAGGCATTTATCGTGGAAACTTAGACATTTTTTGTTTTTTGTAACGATATCTCAATCGTTTTAGCATTGCGTACCATAAATTTTAAGCCAATCTAACAAAAAAATTCTCGCACGCATTAGCACTATATTACCTAAAACTAAAATATGATGTTATATTATTGGTATATAATCAAACGAGAAGGTGATCGTCGTAGTAAAGTAAAAATGAATTACAAGAAATGAAGGCAAAACGTTCACTGCGTCGCCAAGATTCCAATCAGTGACCATTTACTGTGCCAAATATATTTTTCTATATTGCCGAATTTTAGTGATTCATCGCAATTGTTTTCATTGGCGTCTTGATGGTAATATTAAGGCCTGTCTAATGCCAATTTTCTTACCTTTCAGGACAGACTGTGACTGAGACCCAAGTTAAGGCTCTCGAGGAACTTGAACCTGATGCACCATGGCACAGGAAGCTTATGGTGAAGTACCGTCTTTTCGTTGGTATTCTCATCGCGTCGGGACTCTGTCACATTGTGTGGTGGACTTGCGCCATTAAGTACAACTGGTTTGCTCTCTTTCCTGACTTATACTACATGACCTTGACAATGGTTGTTGGCGGTACTGTTGCAGGTGAGGACTATTTCTACAAATAACCTCCGAAACATACATGTTTTAATAACACTTAGCGAAGTCGCAGTTGCAAAGAAATTTTTAGGCAAACGAGATAGCAACTATGGCGACTGAATCTTTTTAAGTGTAAGCTGTGACCTGCAAAATGACTATTAACACCCTGAAATGAAACTACGTAGTAGTTGATTTGTTTTTCGTTGCCCACATAGCTGTTTGAATCCTTTGTTAGCATGAGTTATTTCTGGTAGACCCTTTTCTTTTCGCCAGCATATCTTTTATGAATCTTTCTTCTCGCTATTGCTTGTATTTTAGTGGCACTAAAGTGGTACTATCGCAAAGAACTTGCTAGTAAAACACCGTGAAATTGCACTTTTGTTGCTTCAAAAAACAACCAATCGATTTTTGTGCAGTGTTGGACATTGTACGTAAAGGCAATAAACGAGGACAATTCGGTAAACTATTTAGAAAATAGTTTCTGGAATCGTTTATCACCATTTTCAAAGGTTACATGCGACATCTTTAAAGTAATACACTAACTTAAGTAACTTTTACTTTTCTTCACAGGAATGACCAGCGAAGGAGGTGGTGCAGTTGCTTTTCCTGTACTGACCCTTGCTTTTGATGTTTCACCATCAGTGGCACGCGATGTGGCACTTATGGTGCAGTCCTGCGGCATGTCAGCAGCAACGTTTGTCATCTTCTGGATGCGGGTGCAGATAGAGATGCACTCCATAGTATTTTGTTTCGCTGGAGGAGTCCTCGGAGTGATACTTGGGCTAGAGTTCGTGGACCCGTACGTCAGTGCAAAGGTGAAGAAAATGATTTTCGTCTGCGTGTGGTTCTCTTTTGCCTTCGCTCTCTTTCTTCTCAATCGCTACCACAAGCGCAAGACTTACAAGACCATCCCTAACATAAAGGCTTGGAAGATATTCGTTCTTCTGCTGTGTGGATTTATCGGTGGCCTTTTACTGCCGTTGTCGGGGGTGGAGTGGACATCTGCAGCTTCAGCGTCTTGACGCTTCTGTTCCGTGTGACTGAGAAGACAGCCACGCCAACATCAGTTGTCATGATGGCATGGACTTCTCTGGTGGGTCTGTTCTGGCGCCGGGTCATCCAAGAATCTGTCACTGTTCAAGCGTGGAACTACATCATTGTGACTGCTCCAGTTGTGATGTTCATGGCTCCTTTAGGTTCCATCCTTGGAACTCACTTCCATCGCCAAGTTCTTGCTGCCTTAATCTACATCTTGGACACAATCTCTCTTCTCACCGCCTTCGTTATCGTTCCACTCAGCCCAGCACTAATTGGAATGTCCGTGGGCATATTAGTCTTCGGATTTGCTTTCTTCGGCATAATCGCCTATGCCGGCCAGAAAATGATGGAAAATATTGAAAAGAAAAATACAGAGCTGGAACATGTGGAGGTTAATGGAACGAAAGAAATGGAAGCTGCTAATGGAGGCTTTTCTAACAAAGCATATCAAGCAGACACTTCTGCTTTGTAGAAAAATGAATTGACTATAGGCACAGACTAGTAAAAACACTCGCGCTATAAAGTGAGAACGCATATCTTCTGTGACATTTTGAAGTCAAGAAATATTTAACCTGCGTAAATCTTTATAGAAACGCACTTAAAACAGTAAACTGTCTGCACATTTGTTACTTCTTTTAAACCGCTGTAATTGCAGAGGATAGATCAGTCACTTCGGCGGAACTGATCTCGTACCTTACCAGAACTAGAATTGACCAAGAAGGGGTACTTTTGTTGGGTAGATGTTACTATTAATAACTGAAATTTAGTCTTGTAAACTGTTTGGATTTCAACATTTTATAGGGCTGAACTATCCTCTCCAGTAGTAAAAGCGCATTGTAAACAATTATTGGATGCGGTTTTTCGTGATATCCAGAATGACCAAGGGCGAGGCAAGTGTTGGCAGCCGAACGACTGGTAACACTTACCTTTCAGCTAGTCATTCCTGATGTCACGATAAACGAAATTCAATAATTGTTGTATTACACTTTGACAAAAATAAGAAATTCTTTGCTCCCCGACGAAGAAATAAATCGAGTGCATTTCGCGTATAAAGCAGTGGCTATGCGATTGCACTCGACAGGTGACAAATTATCCTTGCAGCTGTGTAACCAGCTCGGAAGGTGACAAAAATTACCAGAATAATTTGCAATTACACAGAATAGTGATTGAGACCCTAATGTATAATATTGTAAGAAATTGTGCTATTTCATTTCGATTTTAAACTGATTTGCCCGGCTTTACGTATGCTTTTAATAATTTTTTATTTTATTTTTAATTGAGTAGCTTGTCTGTTGAAGGTCTTCATTAATTAAGAAAACAATATCTTGAGGCCCTATGATGGCATCAAGTTTTCAGGAAGAGGTATTTTGTTTGTTTCTCCAGTCTACAAATTTTCAACTCCTTATTGATTATTGATGTGAGCCTTCTAAGAACTATTTCTTAATAAGAATGGAGCAGTTTTCAATTGCGTGTCGAAATTGATTTCAAACTCACTTGGTGGTGCCAAAAAAATCTGACGCCACTTTCTCATTCAATCAAAAACACTAGTAAAAAATGAGATAAATATGAATTTCAGAGTGGTTCTTTCATCCACTGTTTCAAAATGGAATTGGAAAATGTGACTTACTTAGACGCACTTTCTCGCTAGCAGCGTTTGGTGCACGTATGTTCCTGGTGCTCTGAATGATTCGCTTGATTTCGTTGCTGTTTGGCCGGAATAATGAATTTAGTTTTGCTTTTACGACAGTTGCACGGTCGCAGTAATATTGTTTTTATGGCGACCAAATGTTTTCTTGAGTATATAACTGTTCACAAGGTATATATATCACGGGATACAATATTTAACTTTTATTGAAGTTGTGCTGTAGAACCTTTGTCAGTGAAACCGAGGAGTGAAAATAAAGGAACCGCAGAGAGAAACTAGTGAAACAATTGATGGAGTGGACACCAGTGTATTTTCAGCGAAACCCCATTTTTTTTCAGAAGCGGGGTTCAACCTGAAATCCTGTACATCAAAAACTAAAACAAAGAGTAATTTTGAGAAACCTATGTGGAGGGAGGGAGAAACATTGACTTCTTTTTCTTTTAAAAGGTTTGTGGTATGCAAAACGAAAAGATTAGTGGTATGAAAGGGAAGGGTATCGAAGGAGATAAATCATTCCCAAGATCACTTAGAAGGGGAGTACGTTTAAAGAGTGATAGTAATGTCATCAATGCAACGTAGATAAGCAACTCTGCATGTATGACTTCCTTCAGAGTTGTACACCTTAAATCATCCCATGCTTCTTGGGGTTTAATAGTTTAACGAGGTTTCGCAATGTGAAAAAGACTACGCGGTAAGCACTGTCCCACGAAATTGGCTGAGAGAGATGAAAATCACAAGAGTTACTCAAAACTTGATACTATATTTTAAAACGGCAGTCATAAACTTCGTCAGACCTGCCCTTCGCCTGCACAAGTTTGTGGAAAGACGCATTACTTTTTAAGATCCATCTCTCCGTTTGATGATAATTGCATCTTTCTTTCCCTACGCTGGCAGTCGTGTTGTAGAATGATATTCATATAGCCAAACTTGTATCAAGTGGACAAATTCAACAGATGGTGGATGTTTCCTGAAAACAGATTCCTTTGAGATTCGTCTCATTTAGGGTCCAAAACCATTCCCTTCAACTTGAGATCAAGCCCTCGCGCGCTTTGATAACTTCATCTATTAGGATATGTACAATGTTTTAAAAGATCGTTTTCACCGACTGTTAATTGGCTCGTCACTCCAATCAAAAGAGTTTACGGGGAAGAGTTGTTTATTTTCATATAACTGACCGAGAACTGACTTGATGAAGAAGCTGTTGCTTAAGTTTCTTAATTACATGTCTTCACTGCGATATATTTTGTCCATTTGTCACTGAATGTGAGCTCGAGCTCAGTTCGTTTGCCGCTGAGGTAATGCATTTTATGTGATTACAAGTTATACAATCCACCAGAGTGATATCTCCTGTTTTAGAGGTATCCACAAAGACGTGGATACCAAATTTTTAATGATCGATTGAAAGTGGACATAAAACACTCTCTCGTGTCCGTTTGCTACAGTTTTTTAACAATGGAAATGATCCGGTTGCGGTCACCCTTACGGTATCCGTAACCGCTCAAAGAAGGGTTCCATTTAATCGAGGTACTTTTAATTTTTGGTGCCAATGATGTGGGAAAATTGGAACTTACAAGGCAGATGAAGTTTCTGGCTTAACAGTGGGTGTCCGTGGTCGGCTAGATTCCTTTTTGTTTTATTTTTTTAAGAGAGCTCTATTGTGTTTGTTTCAATGTGCCTATATAGTTGCAGAAGTTTATCCGATATTTCTCTTGATAGTTTTTTATTTCGGTTATTCACACTCGTTTACACTTGCCATGATGTGCCCTTTACATATAACACAAATCAAATCAAACTGTGGAGTCAACCAGGCCGTTTAGTGTAACATTAGCACTTTGTCCGGGTGTCGGCAACTGATGAAGCAAAACTGATTGCTTTGACATACAAATTCTTCAGGCCTCGCATCTATTGAATCACGGAGATGCCATTTATACCCAAAATAGATGAAGCTGACCCACAGAATTGACCCTGTAGCGTAAACAAAATAGAAAAGGAAAAAGGTTTATTAAACAAAAAGAGAAAAGCCGCCGGTGTTTTCGTGGAATATTGTAGTACATTGCTTTCAAGAAGTTAAGGTAATCTTCCTGTCGGTACCGTTATCACTGACGGATCATTCAAAAGAATAACCCAGTGGTATACAGCGGTTCAATTTTTGGTGCTCACCAGAGCGATATTGGGCTCGATCGTTATCAATATAATTTTCGATCAATATACACAAGTAGATCAAGAGATCAGAAGCGAAAATTCAAAGATCAAATTCCTTTTTTAAAGTTGAAATATACAAACGCAAAAGGTACTTTAGTTGCAAACTGAGTTGACGGCAAAAGGCAAATCATTGGAACTCAGTTAAACTGCTGGATTGCATTGAATGCCGGTCAGGGCAGGTGCTACCGCGGTATGTCTTTCTACTTCAGGCAACAAGTAGTTTCAAGCAAGAAAGTTAGCCGTGAACAACAGATAATTTATGAAAGAATTCACGCGAAGACTAGTGAAACTTTCTAAGAAACATTTTTTTTTCTTGAAAATGCAAAATTTCAAAACAATGAAACGCTCGAAGAAAAGATTCCTAACTCCTTTGAAGCACCGCATAACTCAAAATTCTCAGTCGTTTCACATAAACAAAGTTCAGGTTTGTTTTATGTCATCAAATCTCGTTCATAGACCTAGTTTGCAAGCCCAACCATGACGGCTGAGTACTGTTGATTGCAACTCGAACAAGAACG
>JAHPZR010012757.1:27500-33140 GCA_019787425.1 Platygyra sinensis | reverse complement strand
ACGTTCTTGTTTTACATATATTGTTTCTGGTGGCCTTTATCACCAGGCAAGTTCATTCCTGTTGCTAGGTCTTCCAGCAGCTATTTATTTATATGTTTGTATATACATACAGCTATTTCAATTAACGTTGTCGGATCAAAGCATAAAGCAATGCAAGTGCGTTTTGAATCTCTGTACAGTTCTTTGCCATCCTCTGCAAAACAACAGCGTGAAATGATTTTAAAGTTCTATGTATTTTGGAGAACGCGAATCGCAATGGCTAATTTTTGGTATCTTCTTTTGGAAATGATCGCTGTCGGAGCATGTTCAGCTTGAGCAAATTTTTATACCGATAGGCGTACTGAACAGATTTACAGAGTTACGACTTTCAAAGGTGAAACATAACTCCATTTTTTACGTCCTGCCCGCCGTCGCCGCCGTCATTGCTAAATCTCGCAAATGATTTTCTTCACTAGTGTATGAATAGACGATTTTTTACTTTTTTATTCGGTAAAAGCCTGTAAAAGCGGCATAAGCAACACACACATACGTGTATGCACGTGGAGCCCGTGAGTTTCGAGTGAGTTAACTGCTAATGACGTTATTGAAATAATTTGAAGAAACACATTGACGAAAACAATTCTTACAAACTTTAAAGTGTAAAATTGGGACAAAATAATATCTTTTAAATAATAATCGGACCCTCTCATTACTCGCACTGAGAATGTTTGATGTAACGGGCGAGAAATTTAAAGTTCATTACCAACATCCTTGCCCAACAACGCAGTTTTAATCTCTGGGAGTTTATGATGCTGTCGCAACCTTGGCAGGCGTGCTTCATAACTTGACGGCGCTTCTTCCTCATCACAGTCATAATCTCAAAACTGGGTCCGTGGTTAGCTACACAAAACAATAAATTGCTTAAACCAGGTCCTGATCTTTACAGGCGGAATTAGAGAAGCTTGAATTCCAGCGTCTTCTTGAGTAACACACTCTCCTGAGTATGCAACCTGAAGAGACGGGGATGATATTCAGGATAAAAAAAAATTACTATACCTTTTCTTTTCTTCCCCGATGTTGAGACGATTGAGTTATTGGGTTTAGATAAGTGTGGATCGACCCACAAAGTAATCATCCCCTTCTTCACTAAGGACAGTGCCTCGACACGAGTTGAAGTTGAGCTTCCGAAGTAATGGAAAACTTCTTATTTCCTTCACCGATATAACCAAAAGTAAAGCCGGTTACAATCTGCTGCTGGTCGGAGTTCCTCTGTGCATCTCTCCAATAAGTAGGCTTTTAATCTAGTAACGCTGTCAAACAGAGGCACGTTTCGAACGCAATGCGAATCGTGTGAGTTTTTGTTTTTCGCTTTTAAAACGCACAGGCAAATGTTTACAGTGTTTTCTTCCATCCTACCTGTAGCACCTCCGAAAAAAAAATTAAGAACTACCCATACTACCTTTCGGCCTTGTCTTTAAGCTTGAAACTCTTATCCGACAACCTTAATTGAAATTAAAAGTAAAGTAAAGTACAAACCCTTTGTAACATAACACCTTCATTTGCTGAAAGGCGAGAGTCGCGTTTCGCGTAATTAAAGTCGGTTGTTATGCGACAGTAGATGACGGCGGTAACTATATCACGTTTCACAAGCTGAACGTTTGCGTAAAGATTAAAAAGATAACAAACGCGCAGTCGGACAGTGTGAGTAACCGTGAGTTTTAAAGCGTGGTACCATATCGGAAGCCCGAACGCTATAAAGAAGCTAACCATGAACCCCTTGCATTAACCCTAACCCTAATCAGTATTTTCAGTGCTTAGGCCTATAATCAGTATTTACTTTGTGTACGCATCACAAGGTATCCAAGGGCGGTTTGAGATATGGAAACAAGTCCTAACCATCTTTTAAATTGTTTCCAGGTAATGTTTTCTCGCCAAACGTTGTTGCTAAATATTACGTAATGTTTTTGTGAGCGCAAGAGTTAAAAAAGCGCGGTTTTAATTTTTTTAAAAATTCTTGTTTTTTTTCGTTTTGTCGGTTACAAATCCCAAACCTCCGCGGATGATGTCATCATCAGCCAATTACAGGCCATTTCTAAGCTCTTTTCTTCATACCTCCCCTCAGGAGAGTTTTGCCTAGTTAGCGAATTAAATAAACTTGCGGTTAGTTGGGGAGGGTTTATTTGGTCAAAATTGGGCGAAAATCCCTCGGAGATGCACGTCAAGGCATTTGCAAGGATAAAGAATGTAACTTAGGACCAGTTGCTGGCTACTAAGGCTGAAATTATCCAGAGTTAAGCTGTATTTTCGTTTTGCTTGCATGTTCACTTTCGAAGGGAATATTCAATGCGCTAAAGAAGGTATTACGTCTGTCGTCAGCCATGGACTCCGCTGTTGGTGATAAATAAGATCGTGTTTACTGGAATGCCCTTACGGTGATAAATAAGATCGTGTTTACTTCGCCAGAAGTAATGGTGGAGTTTTCTGGGGGAAAAAAAAACCTTGCCTTTGAACATATGGAGATATATATTCCTTTGAAAGGTCAATTGTGAGACCTTTTCTCCTTCGAGCTAGGTAAACAAAGTCTCCGATTACAAATCACGCAACCACGCTATGCAAAGAATGTGAAAATCTCTTACGACCTAGGCACTGAGCCAACTCTGAATCACGCAATCTCTATTGTTTCCAATCTTTTAAATATTATTGTTTCCGGGTAATGTTTTCCCGCAAAACGTTGTTGCTAAATATTACGTAATGTTTTTGTGAGCGCAAGAGTTAAAAAGCGCGGTTTTAATTTTTTTTAAAATTCTTGTTTGCAATGTGTTAGTGTATTGTTTTGGCTCATTTCTGTTGCAAGATATGTTTTTAAGTCTCCAAGTATTTGCTTTTGAGAGACAAAATATGACGTTTACTGTAACTGTGTCGCTAACTTGCATTCTAAATTCACCTAAATTGTGATGCAAGGCCCGGCTATGATTAGAACTGTTTGCAAGTACAGTAGATAGATTCTTGTCACGGGTATCATATTTGCCCTCATACGTTTTTCTTCGAGACGCCAAAGCCTTACTTCGAGAAAGCTGAAGGCTTGTCTAGAGAAATTCTTATGTTTCTTGCAGCTATCTGATCGAGCTTATGCTTCTGGAGCTCGATGTATAGGTTTATTCCACCTTTGATCGTTTTTGTACCACAGCATTCAAATAAAGCTCTTTACGCGCAAATCTGTTGACTGTGTTACGTGTTGCATATAAATAGATTACTACTTCATAGAAAGTGCGACGTACGGATTTTTATTCACGAGTTGCAAAACTTTGCAAAACGAACGAGTGAGCGCAGCGAACGAGTGAGTTTTCAAAGTTTTGCAACGAGTGAATAAAAATCCGTGCAAAGCACTTTCTATGTTGTAATCTGTTTATTGTATATATAACGAGAATTAAACACAACCATTAAATCAGTTTTAGTTTTTTTCCGGCACCATAAGTTTACATGCAGAACGCTGAGAACGTAATGAATGACCGAGCGTAATGAAAAACAAATCTGCTTTCCAGTCCAGATAAAGGCGTACAACGAGCCTACACAAGCTTAAATATAATAGGGGAGATTTCGTAAATACATAGTGAGAAATGTTTTTCGTTTGTTCATAATTACTGTCAGATTCAATCATGTCATGGCGACGTTTCGCGCTATGCAAAGACAAATTCGGACTCTGTTGACTTACACTGTTTAAATTTGAATGTTCCTCCTTGAATGTTGTTGGCTTTCTGATGTTAAATTTACTTCCTCGGTTTCTTGAATGGCCATTGATTCTCAAACTGAAGTTCTAGCGCTCAAGATATTTGTTAGATATATTCCATTGCTGTTTTTCCGAAAGTGAAGTAAAACGGGAACCGAAGCCATGTTATCGAGACACAAACTTCAAGCGGACGCTGATTTCAAGCCCGCGCTTCTCAGAAGCCATTAGAGTGCTTAACTCTGATTGGGTAAGTGATTCTATCATGAACGGTGATTGGTTATATTTTTCACATGTGAAGAACGCTATACGCAAACCTGATTGGACGTATCGCTTTTTTCACCGGTGAAATATAGCACATATAGAGTTCTATTTGTAAGGTTTATTGCCTAAAATTCTCGCTATATATACAATAAACCATTTGTTCGGAATAGCTTAGAGATTCCCCGTTTTAGAGATTCCTCGTTTTAGAAATTCCCCGTTTTAGAGATTCCCCCTTTTAGAGATTCCCCCTTTTAAAGATTCCCCCTTTTAGAGATTCCCCCTTTCAGAGATTCCCCATTTTAGGGATTCCCCATTTTAGAGATTCCCCCTTTTTAGAGATTCCCCATTTTAGAGATTCCTCCTTTTAGAGATTCCCCGTTCCCCGTTCCCCGTTCCCCGTTCCCCGTCCCCGTCCCCGTCCCCCGTCCCCCGTCCCCGTCCCCCGTCCCCCGTCCCCCGTCCCCCGTCCCCCGTCCCCCGTCCCCCGTCCCCCGTCTCCGTCCCCGTCCCCCGTCCCCCGTTCACGTTTTTTGTAGCAAAACTCAGTAACAGATGTTTCGGTTGGTTTCCGGCCGCCATGTTCGTCAGTTCCCACCAGGATAGGCACCAGCAATGGCGTCTCCATACAAATCTTTATAAATTTGGGTAAAACATTTCTCCGCATATCTTGCTAAAGAAAAATTGCTGTGACCTAAATTTTGGCAAGAGTCTGCATATTTACCCTGAAAGTTCTTTCTTTTCCCAGATTCTGGACCGCTTTATCTATTGAACGGTTTTTAATTTTATTTTGATCTATTTTGAAGAGCGTGACACTGAAAACCAGCAATAGAGTATCAGCTCATCCCTCCCCCACTATTCTGTCAGTGTACACTATCCCTATCCTCTCCCCCCGTCCGTCTCTTGAGTCCAGGTTCTATTCTAGTACTGATGCGATATTCTCCGTATGTAGCTTGAAAGGGAGCCCTATGCATACCTCGCCTCCCCTAACCCCACAAGCGAGAGCTTACTTACAGGCTACTTGGAAAAATACAGCCATAAAATTTGATGAATAAAATAACAGGATATGCACAGGATATCCAGTCTTTAGCTTAAAGTGTCCCAAGAATTTCTGCCATTTAGTAGTTCTAAATTAGGAGATGTTAGAGCTAAAACTGTCCTGTTTTGATCGCAGCCGACATCGGTGCAGTGAGGATCTCTCGAATACGCGAGTCGGGTTTACAAGTGCACGCGGGATCCTGTCTTGAACAGTGGCTAGTAATCGAACCTTATTCCGTTTAAGTGCTATCTTTTAGGGATCTAAAGAAGCTAAAGCAACCTTCACATTAGTCTCCTTTAGAAGTGAAATTCAAATTTTCCAACGAGCACCTTCCATTTTAAATGAGAGTTCCCAACCCCCCCCCCCCCCCCCCCCCTTTCACTGTAGTTCATTTCTCTAGGTGACACTGCGATTGATAGTGGTAATAGGACTTAGTGGAGTCCAATTCGGTCTGTAATCATACGAGTGATTAACAAAATTGGACGACCGCGAAGCGGGAGTCCGATTTGTTAATCACGAGTTTTTAATCACTGAACTGGACGACACGATGTCCTGTTACCATTTAACCATAAAAATTACAAGTTCCCACAAAACTTGGTAAAAATTTACTTTTGAAGAAGAGCTTTCACATCAAGAG
>JAHPZR010012757.1:0-17500 GCA_019787425.1 Platygyra sinensis | reverse complement strand
CAAAATGGGCCTTGAAGCATCCAAAAGTTTCATGGGCCAAATTTTTCTCAATTGACTTTCATAATACCTGGATTGAGGTAACTCCTGATATAAGTATCAATTTTAGCCAATAAGGCAGTAAAGAAATATGACCTTCTCAAATTAGATAATTTTGGATGGTAGTTTTTTGTCTTAAAAATTTAAGGCCAAAAAACTTGTGGGGTGTGGACAAAACGTGGGGTAGGCCACATGGCCTAGGCCATGGTGTAGGCCATGGCCTACCCTGTGGCCTACCCTATGGCCTACTCTATGGCTTACCGGTGGTCAGATTTTGTAAAACATTAACACGACATTGGTAAGAGTCGACTGAGTACGCTGCATAAACTTCTATCAATCGAACAGGGGCATCCCAAAAGTCACTGACACGATTTTAAACAGGGAACGAAACAATGCAAATCTTACCGCACTCAGGCTAAAACAATCTATTTGTATCTTTCCTTGGTTTCCTGGCATGTACCTTTCTCTGGTTCACATAATAGCTGTTTAAAATACCTTTCTGGACACCACAGAAAATTATATTTTACATGTTACATGCAAAAATCGGGTGATGTTTGTTTGATATCCCTATGTCCTCATGCTAACGGTATCGCGTCTCAGAGAGTTCTCACGTCCTCGTGCCCCACGACTCAGAGATCGACGGCTCAAATTGCCTCTTTTGTGAGTCCCACGACCCCGAGTCCACGCGTCCCCCAGTCCACACGTCCCTGATTCACGGATCCAGCATCACAGTCCCCGTCCCACATTTAGTCACAGCCCACTGTTCACTTCTTATTTACACTAACACTACACTAAATGTTACAAACTGACAGCCACTTAAATGGATCGTGGCGCCGCCATTTTGGGTAACGCAATATTGGACCTTCTCCTCCCTTTTATTAAAGCTGAGTGCTTGGCTCGAGGATACGTTGAAGACAGAGAGAAACAGGGTGTTTTAAGGCTGAGTGCTGTAACATTGGCATTGTTTTGTTCCATCTGACTTTGAAAATCATGTTAGTGACTTTTTAGTATACCCCTATTCGATTGATAGAAGTTTATGCAGCGTACGATGCGTACTCAGTCGACTCTTACCAATGTCGTGTTAATGTTTTACAAAATCTGACCACCGGTAAGCCATAGAGTAGGCCATAGGGTAGGCCACAGGGTAGGCCATGGCCTACACCATGGCCTAGGCCATGTGGCCTACCCCACGTTTTTGTCGCACACCCAAAACTTGTGCCAGGTCCCACTCTGCCAGAACCTTCCTACGCCAAATCGGCATACATGAACTGAAAGACCCTTTGCAACAGAAACACACCATACAATGACTCATTGAAAGGGCTTTATTTGTTTGCTTTTATGATGGTCCACACTTACCCTTTCAAAAGCAGGATTTTTCATGTTCTGGAGGCCCAAAAGGGGACCCCCCCTGTAACTTTTGAACTAAAAGTCAGAGAACAAAACCAACTTGGGTTTTTGGAATATCTCAATAAGGCCCAACTTCTGGAACAAGTTTCATGAAAATCAGCCGACCCACATTTTCAACCTCTGGAACACTTTCTCAGACAATGACACTTAATAATGATACAAAATCAATGAAAAATAATATTGTTTTCCCTATTACCCTTGCAACTTTAAGTCATGACTGTAAACTCTACTAAAGACAAACTTGACCTTTTACTTTTCACACTAGGCCTCAAGACACGTAGGGCAGTGATCCATCTAGAAAATGGCTGTAGCGAGTCCTGGGAGTAATATAGTCAGACAACTCCCAGATCTTCTTACATGTGTTCCGTACCCTTGGGGACAAGTAGTATTTAGACACAATATCATAGCAACTCTTCGCCTTCGTAGCTTATTAGAAATATATCACACTGTTTGCGTCATATTTTTAATGATGTAGGCACAAGTTGGCCATTTTGGTGTTCCTGAATACCAGTATGTCAACCGCAGTGCAGTATTTTAAATATTTCTGCCCTGCGACTCCCCTGCTCCCGCAAGCTTTTGTACAGATTTTACAATACATAAATTGTCATCTCTATTGTACACCAGCCAAGTGTCCTTTTTCAAATACGGCTCGAAAAGTTTTTGTCCTTTGTAACAAACAGTAAAAGCAAGTGACATACTTGAACACCAACCCACGGTCTGCCAAGTGCCTTACTCATGGGTGTGGAGCTGGGGCTTTAATAAAGGGGGTGCTTTGCATCCGTCTTGGCAGTAAAGGGCAGACTACATAGGAGCTCTCTTAGTCCTATTTCTGCCTGTCGGCTATGCCATACTGATGAGGGCCCACTGCCTGAGTGATAGTGGCTGTGCGCATGCCAGACCGTGGGTTGGTGTTTGAGTTGTGTCACTTGCTTTAATTGTTTGAAAGGAGTTACCTTTGTTGTCGATCCGTGTCAAATGTGTGCCAATTCCCCCCACCCCCCTCCGCCGAAAAAAAAAACCAGGATGACCCACCCCTAAGGGGGAGCTGGAAAATTGAACGACCCACCCCTCAAAAACTGATGACCCACCCCCCTCTCTGCTCGGCCCACCCCCCCCCCCCCCCCCCGAATACTTTTTGACCAGTCCCTAAGCAGTTTCATCAATAGCATTAACTCGTGCCAGGCTCTTCATCACATTGTTAATAAGACTTTCAGTTCAGGTGTCTGCTGTTTTGAAGATGCTACAGTCCGTTGCAGACTGCACTGTCGAAATCTTTTCTTTTGCTGTGGGTCTACCACAAATGGCGACGTTGTGTATATATAGTTAACCAGGTTATTCAGTGAACAGTTAACAAAATTCTTGTTTCTAAAGACAGTGTGGTGCTGCATCGGTGGGAATGTGGAACATGGAAATTTGGTTTTATCAAACGAGTTGATAAAGATCGAATTACCACCGTGTAAAATTTGGAAAGCTGACGTTTCGAGCGTTAGCGCTTCGTCATTCGCTCTGACGAAGGGTCGACAGTCGAAACGTCAGCTTTCCAGCTGTCCTCGGGCGCCACTGGGCGCCATATTTACCTGATCACCGATGGCTGGATAGTGACCAGCAGTATCACGTTGTACAATTACAAGTGTTCACTAGGAGGAAGCCATATTTGTTTATTTACGACCTTTCAGCGCCAATTTATTAGACAGTTCGGAATATAAAACTTTGTTAACTAGAAATGGTAAGTTTACGTTTAGAGTTTTTTCTCGGCAAAATGAATTATAAAACACAGTGTTTATTTCGCAATTTAAATAACTTTCTTGGCAGCGAAAAATCGTACTTGC
Organism: Platygyra sinensis; assembly: GCA_019787425.1. NCBI lineage: Eukaryota > Metazoa > Cnidaria > Anthozoa > Scleractinia > Merulinidae > Platygyra > Platygyra sinensis. Next base: position 14,228 of record JAHPZR010012757.1, on the reverse strand, counting down.
CAAACGGGCGAGTAATCAATGATTTGCACTCGCCCGACACTTTTGATACTCGCGTGGGCGAGCGCGCGGGAGCTTATGTCCAACCCTGGTTTTAGGTCGATTATGTTCCATAAAGCTGAAAATCGATGTTTGATTTATATGGCTGTGTCAAGTTCGAATGGAATTTTGTTTGATTAGATACTGCATGCAGGAGGTGCAGATAATGGCCGTGGAAAAATGTTGAAACCAAATCTTAATCCAGTTGGTTTATCCTGAAAGTATTTCCCCACAGGGTCATCATAGGAGGTTATTGACTTACTTTATTGTGATCTAATTTCCAAAAACAATGATTTAGAAACGACCGATCTGTTATTTACAAAATCACCGGCCTTGTGTAAACTTGTTGAGTACAGCAATGAGTTAAGTATCGGCAACTAGCCAAAGTAAACCCTGTTACTATTGGAAGACGAGCAGCCCCTTCTTTTTTGCTTAATCCATCGAGAGTGGCACGAAAGAACGCGCGTGAGGAAAACTTGTCTCGCGAGGGCTAGCTAAAATGCGCGCGGCCGTTTGTCCTTTTCCGCCTTCTCCTAATGGTATTGAAATCACGTGATGACCTCGTGGCTTGAAAACGAGCTTAATCACTTGTACTATTACTATGACGCAATTTTCCCGAGCATTAGGAAACTGAACGTGCTTTGTAAGGCATATTTCAAACAATAGGAACAAGTATAAAACAAACAGCGGTGATAAACATATTGAAAACTTTCATTTTATAATCTTGACGTTTCGTATGCTAGTCAACATACATTTTCAAAAGAATAACGGTTACAAATTTTTGAAAAGCTATTTATACTGTATAAATGGGGGTCTGGAACCTAGACAGAAAACAACTGCAGGTTAGGACCACGCGGAGAAAGTAGATCCTTGCAAGGGCTATTTGAATCCACAAAGATAGATAGGGGTAGCCTCGCATTTTTTCGAGATAATTAGCCTTGAGTCTCAACAAAAATGCTGACATCAGCATTTTTCTGAAAAAAGAAGAAAGTAATATTTCCTCGAAGATTTCCTCAGAATTCGCTTTTACATACAGAAAGGTAAACACATTTCAAAAGATCTTCAAACTACATGGCAAATGATAACATTAAAATCATTTTTGGTACGTTTTCAATAACAAAGTCGTTGCAAAAGCGCTTTTAGCGGGTCTGACAGCCTTCCTCTGGTTTAGCTAAAATATAGTCGAAATACCTTTTGCTCACAACCAGAAACTAATCACATGTTGAATAGGCTTGCCACTTCCATTTCGCAACATAAAATGTAGGGGTAACCACGCGTTTTTTAAAGTTATCGATCTTTTCTTAAAACTTTACATATTTTCCTGTCACCTCCCAAGTAAGTAAGACATTTGCGTTTTTGCGCGCGCACTACGCCATCAACCTGGCCATCTGCAGGTACATGTTTACAGCTGGATTTCAGTGTGAATTTCGAAAGATAACAGCTAGGTTTTCAGCTGGAAGAAGCTGACATTTATTGGTTAGCGATATGATGCTATTCTGGTGTCACTGGTTTAAATACAGGCTCATTAAAATTGACTTGGCTACAGAAGGACAATTTTGCTTTAATTTTAGTCGTGAACTTGGTGGCGTAGTTGATTGCGTCAATGTCAACCTCTGCGCGCGCGCGCCTAAACCATGGCTTGCGTGTTGCGCAGAACATGTGCGCACTAACAAAAGTAGGCACCGTCCTTAAGACGTTTCAAACGGAAACTGTCTGTAAAGGGACAATGAAAAGGCTTTCTAATAGAGTAAAAGCTTTTCACTGCTGACATTGGCATTCAAAGCTGGCTGTAACTCTTGAATAAACAAGGTCTCCTTAACTTTACAATGGTAGTCAGTCTTGCCAGATGCCAAAATGTCAAAATGGTCCCAGTTGATGTTGTGGCCAGTTGTTTTAACGTGATCAGCAATTGCAGAAGAGTGATCGTGTTTCGAAAGGGCCTTGAAATGTTCCGTTTTCCGGTCGTGAAGTCTTCGCTTCGTTTTCCCAATGTAAAAATCTTTGCAGTCCCAGCAACTAGCTTTGTAAACTGTGACTTTGGATAATTGCATGTGATCGGTTGAGTCGGTCTTTGTATGGGAAGAAGGATTTGATGCGTCGGGTGTTTTGAAAAATAACTTTAACATTAACAAAAGAGTAGAAACGATTAACACAAGATTTAAGACGCTTAGTAATGAGGTTGCTATGGAGACCTATATAAGGTAATAAAATAACATCTTTCTTGGGGACCGTTGCAACGGGTTCTTTTGGCTTATTCTTGTTCTTGTTCAGGACATCATTGATATTAAAAGTGATGATGCCCTGAGGGTAGCCATTTTGCAGCAAAAGCCTTTTGAGATCCTCAACAGCGGATTGTAACAATGAAGCGGTGGAGCAAATACGGAAGCATCGATAGGTTAGCGTGCGGATAAGATTGATTTTGTATTTGCGTGGTGTAAATGAGTCCCATTTAGTATAGAGTCCAGTAAATGTCTTCTTCCGGTAAACAGATGTGACAAAAGTGTTGTTTGGGCAGCGTTTCACAAGAATGTCCAAAAACGGAATCTCTTCTGCTTGTTCAAATTCAATAGTGAATTTGATGCTATTGTGACGGCTGTTGAGGTACTTCAAAAACTCGTTAGCGGCGTCTTTGCTGTCAAACATGGAAAAAGTGTCATCAACATATCTATACCAAAGTGTAGGGTGAAATCTGGGACTGTTAGTCAGCCATTTTTCTTCAAAGTCACACATGAAAATGTTAGCATACGAAACGTCAAGATTATAAAATGAAAGTTTTCAATATGTTTATCACCGCTGTTTGTTTTATCTTTTTAATCAAGTTACGATGGCCGAAGACCCAAGAGTTTATAGGAACAAGTATAATACATGTACAATCGAATTTTTAAAAATGTTACAAGTGTGACAAAGTCACTTTAGTTCATTTATGGTTCCTATTTTCAAAGCATTTTATTAGTGTTTAACATTATTCTTTTTGCTATTTGAGTTATTTTCCTACATTAGTTTGGTTTCCTTACACACCTTATTTTAAGTTGTGGTTGTGATTCATTCCCACACACTTCCCTTAGCTAAATCCGGTTGTGTAGGAGAAGTTACCTCCTAGTTCCCTTAAGTAAATCCTGTATTTGTGGGCAAATACAAATACACTCCCTGGCCTTATTTGGTTTAGAGTCATTCCTACAGTTTCCTCAAATCTGTAATAAATTGACTACCACTTGCTTGCCAAGTTCAGTTGATTCAGTTGGCCGGGTTTATTCTGAGCTATACTCAAGTACTCAAGTCAAGCACTGGTGTAGTTCACATGCTATTTTCTCAATAGCCCTTGTGTTACTCGTTCCCGTTTTGTTTTGTTCCTTGTTCCTGTTGTTATTCTCCATTGTTTTGCCAATAAACTCGTAAATCGTAACCGCCGTATCTGTCGTTGCTACGTCGACCGTCTTGGCCGTCTTACACAAGTTTTATTTCCCGCTACTCTACTTTTTATGTAACTTTGGCAGTCTTGGAGTTAAGTTCTTTGTTATCCTTACCACTAAGTAATGGCCGGGAGATAAGAGAAGTTGAATATTATCCACACGCACGACTAGTGTCATAATGACTCTGAAACGAAACCGGAAAAGCATTTAAACGTTTTTTTTTTTTTTTACCAGTGTTCAAGTAAGCGAAATATCAAGCATAGAATCGTAAGATTAATAATGATATTTATCCAGTGAGCCCACTCGCCTTGGCGGTTTTCAGTGGGGCCCTGCAAATTATAATAAAAAATTAAATACTTAAAAAATTCAAAAACTAAGAAAAGAGATCAAAATTGATATTACAATTAAAAAAACTAACTAACGATCAAACTGTGTAGTACATTTTGCGTTTGAAATAGACAGCAACCGTGAAGACTGCCTAGACTTCTCTTGGCCAATACGCGTAGTCAAATCCTTAAATAGTTTTAATAATAAAAGAGAGAGATCTATATACAATTCTGGAGTAGTAAAGGTAGTAAAGGCGAATCGCTAAGCGGGTCATGCCTTAACATACTCCTACTCCGCATCAATATCTCAGTATATGTACCGAACGATCAACTGAACCTAAAACGCTTGCATTTACATTTTTGTATAGACAGAACTACATGAATATCCATCACATACAGCCTATCAATAAAACAAATAATATGTCTTAACATACTCCGAGTACAGGACTCCAGCTCAATATCTCGGAAGATATACAGAACGATCAACTGAATCTACAACGCTTATGTTTACATTTTTGTATAGACACAGCTACATGAATATCCATCACATTCAGCCTATCAATAAAACAAATAAGATTGTGAATCGTTAGAACATGTCAACAACGTTTCTGGCGCAAACCACGACGAAAGTTACAACGTTCAGTCTCTCGACAGCCTTAGCTCGGAAGTAAGAGATTTGGCCGGGTGCAAACCTTCGCAGGGGGGGACTGGGTTAAAAGACTACTCTCAAGACTAGTCATAATTGAACATTATTTCTCGACTAAAAGAACGCTTGAGAGCGTAAAAAGCAGCTAGAAGCGTCAACAACAATAATAAATAATTTACATTTATATTGCGCAGGTTACATTGAATACTGAAAACGAGTGACGTTTCTCTTCCGACAAGCAGGCGCCAGTTACTAAGCCCACGTGAAAAGTTTGCCGAGGAAATGAGGCAAAAATTAAAGTTTAAACTTGAGGAAGAAAGCACTAAATAAAGTAAAGAACTTGAAGAAACCTGTGCCAAGATAAGAGACGCAGCTTCCGCGCGTTGAAATACCGGTCAATGCTGTAGTAATTTCCACGAAAGAAATCACACACTCAGTTCGATCGCACTTGCCGAATTGGCAAAAGATGCACGGGTCAGTTTTTTTCTGTGGTGAGTTGAGTAGACATCAAGATGAAAAACAGAACTTTCGGGGTAAAAAAGGGAAAATGGAAGCACTGAAAACGGTCGCCGCGAAAATAGACCAGACCAGCGGCCATGCCGCTGAAAAAGACGATCTTAAATACCAGTTTTGGCGGCGGCAGCCCCGCCTCTCCCAAGGCTATGAGTACCAATAACAGAAATTTCAGGCACAATGTCTTTAAAAGCTTCTAGTATTAAATCCTTTAAACGTGTATAACCTAAACCTTTAGATCTAGGCTTATAACCATACTTAGTTTTCGATAACCGTCAAAAAAAAAAAGAGGGAGAGGGCTGACTTGGACTAGCTACCCCCTTTCTAAATATCGGCTCATTAAAGCTACCAGGCAAGTTGCTTGCCAGATGAAGCTATAACAACCTAAGGACCATCCTTGCTCTGATCAGTTTTACTAGATTCGATAAATAACTTTTAACATGTCACTCTTAATCTCAACATCTGAACGAGCGAGCTTAGAAAGCTCGTCAAATCTAAGAAATGCAGCAAAAGCTATCAAACAAATTACAACAGAACGAATATAAGAAGTTATCGCATCGGCCTTACAGGCAACTAATTGTTCTAGCTTGGAGACAGTGATTGGCTCCTTCTTGGATGTGCGGTGGGCCAGTAAACGTTGTGCACCAGAAAGAAAGCTCTTCACCAACGGATGATCCGTAGGAGACAGTTCTCCACCCAACTGATGCATCTAGACAATGCTGTGAACGGCGGACTCTAAGAGTTGACGCTGTCTTCGCCTCAGACATCAAATGGCGAAAATAAAGACCAAGGTGAAACGAAGATGCGGGAAAAGCTCCCAGGTCATGATCACACGTCCAAGACGTCCATCTGTTGTAGGTAGAGGAATACTTGAATGAAGTACTGGGAGCTCTGCTAGCCAAAGCCACATCTGGAAGAGATTCCGCAGGTGAGAATAAAACATCATCACCTTGAGGAACAGCTGCCCGAATGCCCGTCCACATTGAAGAGTTGAAAACATCTGCCAAATAAGCGCAGAAAAGAACACGCACAAAATACGAAAATTCAAAGAAAAAAAAAAAGAAAAAAGAAAAAACGAACGCCGAATAAGCGAGACCGAGATGAAAGACCTACTCTTTCACCCCAATATAAATACCCTACTAATCACCCACATACCAGCGCACATGCCTAAACAAACAATAGATACCGACGAGAGCATATTTTCCTGCTAAATCCACAGTCAAACGCAGGAAAATACTACTCTCCTCTAAATCTAAGTTTGACCCACCACAACACTGACAACCCTTGGGTGCAGCTCGCTTCAAGCCAAGCGCTGCCCAATCCGAGAGGACGAGAACGGGAAAACAGAGGCCAAACTGCAAAAGAAAAAAGCACACAAACAAAACTGAGTGAAACCAACTTCTGGCCACAAGCAAGCCACCCACTGGTAGAAAAATAACTAACAAAATCTGCGTAAGAAATCCACCGGCAACACGTAAACCACCCACTGGCAGAAAAATATAAAAAACTAATAAAATCAGCGTAAGCCACCCACTGGCAAATAGAATAGAACTAAAGAAACTGCGTAAGCCCCCCACTGACAGAAATATAAAACTAAACGCATAAGCCACCCACTGGCAATGAAAGACTACACTGGCTATCTGAAAGCCACCCATTGATCTCAGGCCGTCTAACAGGCCTTTTTTTTTTTTTGATAGATGATAGAGTGAATCCCCCCATAAACTAAACTACGGCCACCCACTGGCCTCATTAATCAACAGCCGTCCACTGGCCTCACTTATCAACAGCCACCCACTGGCCTTATCATCTACAGTCACCCACTGGCCTTAAAATCAACAGCCAGCCACTGGCCTTATAAACAACGGCCACCCACTGGCCTCATCAATCAAGAACCACCCACTGGCCTATAATCAACGGCCACCCACTGGCCTTATAATCAACAGCCACCCACTGGCCTCATAATCGACGGCCACCAACTGGCCTCATAATCAACGGCCACCCACTGGCCTCATAATCAACGACCACCCACTAGCTAAAACTGGGATCCAACAGGATATTAAAGCGAAAGTCACCCACAGACCCACGGTCACCCACTGACCTAAATACACGACTGAAGCAAAAAACACTAACAAGAAAACTGGACGCCATCCACTGACACTAAAACAGGCAACTGCTGAAAACAACAGGAAAAAAAAAGAACATGAAAAGGAACGTTAACAACTTACCAAACTGATGCAGACGAACATCGAGAACACCAACCTTGAACACTAGTGCAGAAACTGGCATTAGAAAAAACGCGCCAAAACCTAAAATTAAGATCTTCTCTTCCAAGAAACACCGCTATGTCAAAGTCGTCTTCAAAGGAGGGAGGTCCACCCAATCCTCGACGAAATGAGCCAGATGAAGGCAGTCCGAAGTAAGAAAAGGCTAGAAAGGGGCGGAACGCCATAGCGGAACGATCGAAGAACCTTAAGGTCCTTATGGGCAGCAAGACCTCATGTGTTTCAAAGCCCTCGGAGCACGACCACGACCTTGGAAAGGTATCCATAGCCTTACAGCGAGGATTCTAAAAACCTGGTATCAAATCTAGGTAACAAATGGTTATATTCGTCAGCAAAACTATCAATAGAATAAGGCCCGCATCTCAAGTCTAAAAGGCGAAAAATATGAGGACTACAAACCAATCATCAAAATCAACAATACGGCTTAAATAATCCACCTGCTCATTCTTAGATCTGGGCACCCAATCAGGTTTGATAGAAAATCCATGAAGAACGCAAATCTTAAAAATGCGCTTAGCCTCCTCTTGCACATTAGACTTCCGACTGCCGATGTCAATAATACGCGCAACATTCTGGCTGTCTGTGAACTACTTAACAGATAACCCTGCGAGCTTAGGCGCAAACGATTGCAAGACTTCACTCTAACGCCCAATATCTCACGCATCGTAGAATTTTCCATTGCTAAATCGGTGGACCAAACACCTGAGCCGCCAGCTGAGAGGCCCAAACTCAACAATATATCCGCCATATCCGGTATCACTCGCATCCAAAAAAGCAACCCTGACTGCATGCCCTAGATTTCAAACAAATGCGACCCGGCCAATGAGACGACCTAGACTGGACTGCCAAAAAACTAATTCCTCCACGGACGAGTGTTGCAGTGTAAAAGTTGAAAATCAGGACCTTTGTCCTGAAATCCGAACATACATTGAACGGGTTATCAAGCGCACATGAACATAGAGTTCAGCTGACCAGCGATGCTAGCTAAGCGTTTACGATACGAAGCGCAAGAACGCGCGAAATGCTTCCCTGAAGTTCTTAATCTTCGAATGAGGAACAGAAATGTTATTAAGACTGAAAAAGCCAAGCCAGGCACCGACTGCGAGGGCTCCCACACAAATTTTTGAAGATTCACAAAGAAACCGGCGGAGTCTAAATCAGAGTGACAAAAACGACTGAGCTCCTGGCAACTAGCGAAATCCGGGCTTCCCCAATACCATCGACGAGGGATGTTATATATAACACGACGCCCAAGCCCACGTCAATAATTAACGAAAGCACACACTAACTTAGTGAAAATGTACGGAGCGGAAGACAAGCCAAAAGGCAAAAACATTAAAAACAAAGTATTTGATGACTGAATTGAAGCACCAAGGAAAACTAATATACTGGCGATGATCAGGACAAATTTCGACGTGTGATAACCAGATTTGAGATCAAAGGTAAAGAAAAAAATAACCCGACTGAAACAAATCAAATAACTTCGTACCGAACAGACTGCTTCCAAACAAAACGGTTTACAAAAGAAAAATCCAAACTGAGTCGGCATTTCCCACTGGACTGTCGAACCACGTGCAATGGGTTGATAAAAATGGGCAGAAAATCAACTTCAGAAACACAACCACGCTCAATTAGCTCTGAAATGGCGTCTTCAACAAATCTTTAAACTTCAAGGCCGACGATCAATAAAGAATGACAAAACTCTCGGGCAAATCAAAGAAAGGAATTTTGTACCCTTCAACAATGGTGTTAACGAAGTCAGAAGCGCGAATGGAATTCATCCAAAAATCAACATGTTCCTTGAGGGAACCAAACTAAAACAAAGAAAGCTCTGAAGCTTTTTCAAAATCAAAAGCATCACTTGGTTGACTTATCTGATCTTGCTGAAGGAACGAGACTGGGGCAGTTGTTTCTCCAATGTCCTTCCCATCCACAAGCGAAGCAGTTTCCTCTTCTGAACTGAGTTCTGAGAAAAAAGGTGGCTTGACGAAACTGATAGGGCTAACGAAATAACTTGGAATTAGAAGCGTCTTCTTCCAGCTCTTTCTTCGCCTTATCCAACTTCTACTTATCGACAGCGGCGATAGCAGAATCAAATTCAGCTTCCACAGATTCGTTAATTTAAATTGCTTCTCGTTTCCAACTTTCTTCCACTTAATGGAAATGTCCTCTTTAACCTTTTTAACAACGGATCGTAGGCAGTCTTCTTGATCTTCAGAAATGGACCTCTTAAGGTCTTGTAACTTCGAATCAACGCGTTCTAAACTACGATTCTTGAGACTTCGCAAGAAGTTCGCGACTGAAAACGAACGCTGAATAAGCGAGACCGAGATGAAAGACCTACTCTTTCACCCCAATATAAATACCCTACTAATCACCCACATACCAGCGCACATGCCTAAACAAACAATAGATACCGACGAGAGCATATTTTCCTGCTAATTCCACAGTCAAACGCAGGAAAATACTATTCTTCGAACAAACACGTATAGAAAATTTTGCCTGAAGAGTTTCCCCCCCAAAATGTTCAATTTGTTTTAAATACCTTTATTGATTTCCTATCATTTATTCAGATTTACAAAACTTCGATCAAAAGACAAAATTCCCGTACGCGCTACCAACTATGCTTCCCTTCAAGGTTTTGTAGAGTGGCGACGAAAGCGACAAAAAGGTCAAGTTGCCGAATATTTTACACCGATATGAATACAATACAAATAATTAAAAAAATCGTATTGATAAAATTATTGTGAAATTATAAAATCATCAAAATAAGGTAGCCCATAGGGTAGCCCATAGGGTGGCCCATGGGCCAGCCCATGGGCCAGCCCATGGGCCCGGGCCCAGGTTTTGTCCACACCCTTTTCGCAGTAGTCAAACGCGGTGTAACTTTCTGCATCTGACAACGCCTCGTTAAGACGCATATTTTCAACATCCTTGGAAGTTTTCGCTAGTTGGTCTTTTTCAGAAGTATTCTCCTTGGATGCTTTCGTTAGTTGGTTTGTTTCAATCGCTTCTCTCTTTTTTCCGGTTTTCCTAGTTGGTCTTCTTCAGAAGAAGAAATCTCTTTCGGGCGCTGATCGGAGCCTAGGTGGTCTTCTTCAGAAGAAGAAATCTCTTTCGGACGCTGATCGGAGCCAAACGATTCTTGAAGCTCTTTCAAAGACTGTTCCTTTGTCACTGTTCCCTTCTCCTCGGCGATTTCTTCAATCTTTGCGTTAAAACAAAATCATTCCTCTTCCATTTTTTTCAGTTAAGTTAATAACATTAGTTCATTTTTCTCCAGCAAGAAAAAAGCCAGCATATTTTCCTTTGTATGTTTTTGGGAAAACAAGGGTATCATGTTACAAACTTTGCGAGGAAAACAAAATTATCAAGTTACAAATGTTGGTGTTGAAAAAATAAAATTATCACGTTTGCTAGTTCAACGTATCAATGAATTAAAAATAACCAAAATTCAACGTAAAAGACCACAGTAAAATTTAAAACCTTCTTGACAAACAGTAATTGCAAGTTATTTTTGGGCCTTGAACTAACAAGTTACAGACATGCAGCAGATGACTCAAAATGTACTTATAGTCCAGCATAACACTCTGCACTATCTGAGATTGTCTCACTAGTAGTTTACAGGTTGTTTCTTGCAGCACACATATATTTTGGAGATGAGCTCGCGTCATAGCCCATTGCAGAAACGTGAGAACACTGGGGCGAGTTTCTTATAGTGATTAGATTGAAAATCTAGACATTTCAGCTGAAATGTTCACGAATGAAAAACTACCCAACCAAGTGAGTTTTCAGTGAAAAAAAGTCCAAATGGGAGCCTTGCAAAAGTTGCAAAATTCCATACAAACCCTTATAATTTTTTGGCCTGTCTACCCAATCCATACTAGCCTGCGTGGCAGGCCGTAGAAAGGGAGTGAGGAAAGTCAAAATGAGCGCGGGATCGGAGGGAGTCACGCGTCTGTTCTCGCGCTTCATGCGCTCGTCTTTCCCCTTTCCCTCCCCTTCGGACGCCTGCCACGCAGGCTAAATCCATACAAACACTCTATTTTGGGTGACATTTGAAGAGCTACCATTTTCCTCCTCCAAATACTTCTATTAGTAGTAAAGACTCTCAAATTTAGTTGATCTTTCATTTGAACACCTTAGTTTTTCAAACAAACGGAAAACAACCATACTCTTTCCCAGTCCTCTCACGTTTCTGCAATGGCCTATATAAGGTATTGAAAAAAAAAAAAGAATTTTAGGTAATCATTTGATGAAACAGGATGTACAACACCTGACCCCCCCCCCCCCCCTCCCACCCCCGAAATAAAAAGATAAACAAAAGGAAAAAAGCAAACAAACAAACAAACGTTTAATCACATAGCCAGGGCATGTTCAAGGTTGAGGTGTCTTGCACTGAGACATTGCAAGTTAACCTAAGATGAATAGGTTCCTTATAAGTTGCATTTTCTGAGGAATAGAAGCTAGCTTGGATTTCTTGTCAAAGCAGTTTTTTTTCACCCCATACTCCAAAAGGAGCCTGTTCTAAGCAAGTTGCAAGTGGCAGTTACAGTTATGAATATATTGTAAAAGATCATTTCACTCCAAATTGTGAACAACAACATGAACCCATAAACATTAATTTTAATTAATGCTCTATTTAATTATTATTAATCTATTGATTGCAAATAATATGGTAATGTTTATTTACATTGTAAAACAAACTGCAAATGTTGAACAGGACATTTTAAAACACCCTTGTAAATACCGGTAACTTTAAAAAGATCTAGCAGTCTGGAATAGAAAGATTGAATATAAATAGCTTTTCTATAATAGAAATATTTTCATTGCAAGTTAAACTATTAGGGATAAAACTTAATACAATAATGAACACTGTTCAGTACAACCCCATTTAATATCCATGAACTATCTCTAAACAGATAATGAACACACTTTCGCCTTAAGCCTGGTTCTCATATCTCGCCGACCTATCTGCAACATAGTCACCGGATACAACTGACAACGGTCTGCGATCTGTTCTAGTTGGTTCGCAGTCCATCTCTGATGGATGGCTGACATACTCAAATTTGCAGAAAAACAAATCGAATTTGGACGATTTCAACCATTCCACCTACAAATATGGATCAAATCGTCTTACTGGAGTATTTTGCGTTGGCAGATCATGTTAACATAAAATATTTTCATCAACGACAACGGCAGGCTTGCCTACGAAGTTGAACTCAGTTCAACTTTGCAGGTAAACTGGCAGTCAATGACTAGGACAGATTATGATTTGGCAATAAATGTTCACATATGCCGTAAGGGTGTCCCAGGCCATGTCAGCGGCTCTGTCCCAGGTATGTTGGCTGCATATGAGAACCACGCTTTACATGTTAGGATCAAGTTTTAAATATACATTGTACCACTGTTCTTCACTGTTGAAGATTGTTGTGTACAGTACAATCCAATGTGGTTTTTAAGGTATTACCAGATTTTATGTTGACTGCATAAAAATTATGCTAATATGCAATATAGAAGACACCGAATTTAGGAATTTGGTGTCATTTATCAAACGTCTGCTAATTTCTCCACCTATATATTATTAAAAACTACTCGATATGTAAAGCCATTTCAATACTTTGATTAGATATGCTGCTTGCCTCTTTGGGAACATTTTGAATAATATTCTTATTATTCAAAACACACATGTTCAAATTGTGATGAACGAGGACACTGCAATAAATGCTCAAAGAAGAGCAAGAAAACTTTATGAACTAAAAAACAATTTATTAATTACGTTTGCCAATTCCATCACAATTTGAGACACGCCACAAAATTTCATGGGATCATCTTTGTATAAGGTATAAGCATCTATGTAGCTGTAATAAAAGAATGCACTCTTCGACTCTGATCAGATGGATGTTAGCATTATCTTCAAGGAAAAAATTAAAAATGAACTGTCAAGAGCATTTTCCAAAAACAGTACTAAACAGTAGTTACCACCCACTGATTAAAAATAGTAAGTTACGCCTGTACAATAATTTACTCCACAAGTTAGTGTGAGTTTTAAATGTTCATAATATTATTATTAAATAAATTTATTATTAACAAATAAATTATTAATAAAACTATTTAATAATCAATAATCAAGTCCTCCACAAGCAAACACCTATCCTAAAACATACCCTTTGGTTGACGTGTGTACCACATATTAAGTAGACTACTGACTTAGAGACACATGCAGTTATGTATCAACCAAGTGAGAGGGTCACTTTGACTGAAAGGTATCTCGCCCCAAAGTTGACACCTCCATGTATACTAGCATCTATCAGATTTTTCCATCAATTCATGGCCAGTCTTCCACTAGCAGAAACCCCTTCTAATGGACACAAACACACATCTATGTAGTAGCCCCCTATAATAGAAACCAGCCATCATAACTCAGATTGCCCACTAATGTGGCTTACACTAGTCCTGTGTAGAGCTGGAGAAGGCTTGACCATCTTACATGTATTTAAAGTGAATGTTATACCATGCAAAATAACATGAATTAAAAAGGAACATAATTTTTAAATCAAAATAATAATGTTGTGCAATAGTGCAAAGCTTGACACCCCAGTGAGTTATCAACAATCCACATTTTGTGCTCTTCATCATCTAGCTCCATCATGCAACTTCATAACCAATGACGGGTACAGATGCTCATTTTTTCCAAGGTCACATGACATCAACTTGAACCATGCGTCGACCCACATAAACTCTACAAAACAATGAATAATAATTTATAATTTAAAAAATTACTTTGAGTTTCCATTACATAACGGTACACAAAAGAGTATTGAGAAATATAGGAATTAGGCACAAAAATATACGAAAATTTCCTTGAACAACAAATGCATTGTACTTCAATTTTGGGGGCCTAGGCTGTTAATACCACTGTTGCAAAAACATAATGACATTATTACTGGGTGTCTAAAGCAGAGTTTAACTTCAACTAAGCAATAAATACCAATGAAGCTATGATAAGTACATT
>JAHPZR010012754.1:30000-33474 GCA_019787425.1 Platygyra sinensis | reverse complement strand
TTGAAACAAAGTTGAAAAATTAAAGGTCAACAGTCCAAATGGTTCTCTCAGAAGAAGGCACTTGACTGAGACATAGAAGGAAATCACTAAGTTAAATCTATTAATGTCTCAAAGTCTGTGAAATCCGTCTTTTCCTCCGTGTTTAGTAAAAAGGTTAACTTAACTGCTTACCAGCACTGGAAGTTTCCATGCAAGGTTTTTCCTATCATATGATATTTTTAGAAACTTCCAGTACTTGGAGGCAGTTAGATGAAACTTTCTTCTAATCACGGTGGAAAGAACAGATTTCACGGATTTTGCGAAAACGTTCAGGTTAATTTTGATATCTCTCTGTAAAACTTAAGCCTAACATTTCGCACTTTTATCGATTGGCCTTTGAAATACAAGACTTTGCTTATCTCTGGTTTCTATATTCTGTTTCAACTGTTTTTATTGAATCACATCCTACATTTGTGGTGACTTAGAGGACGTTACATCTTTCTTCAAAAATCAATGACACCTTTACGTCACTTTTCTACTTTCCCAACATCAAGATGAGAACTGTCTCAGTTCATTTATTCTTGTTCGTTTTGTTAACTTGAGTTGTGATAATTGTATAATACACGATGAAAACACGCCGCTGTATATGATATTTTCTCAACTCTTTTCATTTGCCCCATTAGTTCTGGTTGATGTTGTTGTTAGCCCCTACTGGGACAATGTGTAGACAGTATTTCCTAAATCCCTCTAAAACAAATTTACCGTCATTGTGGCTTGTTAATCGAGTTTATGATTTGGTGTAAAATACCTGTTGATTGCTGACCAGCGCAAATATTAATAGCAACATTAAATTCGGGAAAGTAACGGATGAGAAAATTTGTCTAGAAAAGTAGGGTAAATAGTTTGACAACTGATTGCATGTCAAAATTGACTGATTAAAAATGTAACTGTTGCTTCATTACCTACTTTATTGTTCGCTGTGAAAGAGCTGTTGATAGCTGACCAGTGCGACGAAAAATGGCATTGACATGAAAATTATGTCGCGAGAAAAGTCGTCTAGTGAAAGAACTGGAATCAACTTGTTAAATATTTCTCAATCTTAGGTCCCCTGCCACGGGGGTAAAGAGACTGGAGTGATGAAAGAGCTGTTTAAAGTCCTTAAAGACCACAAGAACCCGTTTATGGAGGAGCTAGTGAGTTCCTCTTACCAGTATTGCTTTCGTGATCAATAAGGAAGGAACCATGGCGGACGGACGTGTTCTTCGTGCTCTGTGATTCCTTAGTTGAGAAGAGTCATACCTGGCCTTTTAAGTTCACTCAAATACAACCAGAAATGTCTTTTTAGGATCAACACAACCGGTAATTGAAACAATTGTTACTTGCTGCTTGTTCTCATGTTAAAACGCTCGGAACGTTCGTCAAGTTCAAGCTCTGCCGACAGGCCAATTCTAAAACGAAACAAACAGAAGAGGAAGGAAACCAGGAGACTGACTCGCTCATCTCTGTGGAAATACTTCTCGATAAATTAATCGCCATAGAATCTCGTATGGAAGACAATTTCTCCAATCTACACACACAGATCTCAGAACTTTCGTGTGAATTTAAGCGCGAAATCAATGCCGTCAAGTCAACACTAAATGAGCAAGAGAAATCTGTGAATCACGCGTGGGCAAGCATCGAGGACCCACAGCAAGAGTCTAAAGCTCTCAAAGATTCAAAAAGCTCTCACCAAAAAATGATGGACGAGCAGGCTGTGGAAATTCAAGGCCTAAAAGCTGATCTGAAAAAGCTTCAAGCGGAGAATGAGAAGCTTAAGCCCGTTTTGAAAGACGCCCAGGAGAACCTCGTTGCTCTTGAGAACTATACGAGACGAGAAAACCTGCGCTTGATGAATATCCCCGAAAGTCGAGACGAAAACTGCCAGGATATCATTTATTATGTTCTAGAAAATGATCTCAAAATGAACATCCATGATATTCGTTTCCATGCTGTTCACCGTGTTGGCAAACCACAAAACAGTGGAGCTACTTCTGCTCGCCCTTGCCCGATCATCGCAAGATTTGCTGTGAGAGAACACAGGGATGCTGTATTCAATGTCAAAAACCGGCTCAAGTCCTCAGCCAGACACAGTGAGGCCTATATCACCCAAGACTTTGCTCGAGAAATCCAGAAAGAAAGGAAAACCCTTATACAATCCATGTTCGCTGCTAAACAAGCTGGTCGCGTCGCGAAGGTAGTCAACAGATCTCTCTTTATTGATAACAATGTTTTTAGCATCTCGAATATTCCAGTTGAATATCAAGTAGCCCCTACCCGCTAATTTTCCTGTCTCATTGAAGACATTAAAAGACGACAGAAAAGCGAAGAAAATTGTGCCTGGTCAGTGACTCTTATCTCATCGAGCTTAGTACCCAAATTTCCTTTTTGTTCATGTTATTATATAAGTGCTATGTAGTTCTAGTCTTTAAGTTTATTATGCTACACTTTCTTCGCTTTCCATGTTACACCAACACGCCTCGGTTAACACAAACACCTTCTTTCTCTGCTCATTCACATTCTCGTAACTGCCCTTCAGCGAAAAAGTCAAATTGTTTCCTGAATCAACATAATTCAGTCGGAAGAATCCGTGTTTGTTGATCTCTCCGCCTGGCTTGTGTTCCTTTGAACCGCCAACAAAATGAACACAGTCAATACTGCCAATGCTGTTGACCTAAAATGCCTGTCATTAAATGTTAGAGGTCTCGACAAATCGATCAAACGCCGAACCGTTTTTCGATGGTTACACAAACAAAATCATCATATCATATTTTTGCAAGAATCATATTGCTGTAAAAATCTTGAACCCATCTGGGAAAACGAATGGGGTGGCAAAGCTTTCTTTAGCCACGGCACAAACCATAGTAGAGGTGTCATAACACTAATTAATCCCTTTGTGAATGTCAAAGTTGAAAAAGTCATTCCAGACAAACAAGGTTCATTATTCTAAAATTGTCACTCAAAGAGAAAGCTATTGTTCTCGTTAACATTTACGCGCCTAACGACGTCGCTAAGCAAGTTTCTTTTTTTAAAAGACTCAACCAACAACTCGAGGAATTCGCGCAAGATACAATTGTAATTGGTGGAGACTTCAATTGCGCACTCACTTCAAATGACAAAAGAGGTGGAAAACCTGTATCTATAAAGGCAGCTGTCATCCAAGAAATTAACACGCTTTGTGATTTGTACAATCTAAGTGATATATGGCGAATCCTGAATAATGACAAAAAGTGTTTCACATGGAGAACTAAATCGTTTAAAATTCAATGCCGCTTAGATTTTTTCTTAGTTTCACAGGAGTTAATTCAATTAGCAAAGAAATGCGACATCATCCACACACCCGAATCTGATCACTCCGCTGTCTCACTTGTTCTACAGTCTAATTACCTAAACCAAAAAAGAGGACTGGGCTTCTGGAAATTTAATACAGCTTTACTTAAAGATGAAGCATACGTAACA
>JAHPZR010012754.1:7500-27500 GCA_019787425.1 Platygyra sinensis | reverse complement strand
TAATCACACAAAAGTGTTCATGAATCATCGATTGTCATCGATTGGGGTTTCATATTTTCTCTAATCAAAAAGATTACTTCAATGTATCACATCAAAAATCGAAGTTATTTCGTACGCCATTTTGTCCATCTGTCAATTTTAACTACGCAATGGTTGCGTCGTACCTAGATCCGATGCAAAACTTTTAATTTATTTTTCTTAGTATTCCAACAGGTCTCTGCCCACACGCTGAGAACATGGAATTGTCAGTAATACCAGTCAGTTCTATCCAGAATTCTGAGAATTACACCGAGCTGAGATTGCGTGTGACGTAGAACAGCTAGCGTACAACACAGTCAAAATACAACAATCAGCTCAACAATGTGTTGCTTTGGAAGTTTTAAATCATAAACATAACTGTAATTAAACACAATAAAACATGAATAAAATAAATTCACAAATGATTACGCATGTTTTGTATTTTATCTCTTTATTCATTCCAGTTCATTCTCAGTTCAGCGTCAGCTGCATTACAAATCTGGTTTAACTAGTATCCACTTCCAGCGCGTACTGCCCTGGTGTATACGCCTTGGTTCTCTCCAAGCGGCGGTGATTTTGAAACCAGGTGGATACCTGTAGAAGAAAAAAAACAATATGCTTTAGTTATTATGAAATTATTCCCATTATTAGCATAAATCCTACTTTTTTCAGTTTTTTTTTTACACTCTGCGCAACAGTGACCCTGGCCGCAACTACAATAGTCACTGGCGTGGTGCAAGCACGCACAGACACTTGGGTAACACCAACTCACCCACGTGTAGGGAAGGTGTAGCTGATTTTTCAGTCATGACTTCAATAAGAATTTCCCTTCTGGTTATCCTTTTTCTGCCGATTTTGAATACCTTTGGTGCACCTCACACGAGCCTTAATACTATCACGAAGCAGCTTAATTGTTTGGGATGTTCGATTTCTTCGCCAGACAACTTTGAAAGCAGTTTAAGATGCGATGCTTGTCAAGTGACTCTAAGTTATCCGCAGAAAACCCATAAAGCTGTTTGGATGCTAAAACGGCATTCAAGGGAGGCGGTTCATCAAGTGAAAGCTGGTTGGATACTTGACAATGAAAACAATGTGAAACGATCCAAGCCGAGAGGTAAATTTTACTAATTTTAGCACTCATTTTACATTTATAAAACATCATAATACCTGGTCTTTTTCGAGGCCCAGTGACGACGTCAGACGCTCGATCATCGAGCTTGTCGGCAGCCCTTTTGACGCTTTATATACCGTGTCCATTGCTGCCAGCTCCATTTTGTCAAACGTCTTCCTCTTTTTTGGTCCACTGTTTGGATCTGTTTGAGCGGTTTGGGCTGTGTCTGTGCTCTGCACAGCCTGCAGGCTCAGCTCGCCCTTACCTTTACTTCTCGCTGACGGTGGAGAAAACCAGAGAAAATCAGAGAAAACACATGCAAAAAAACCCAGAAGTAACGAAGTTAATATGTGTAATATTCAGGATATTTCTGGGTTTTTTGGGGGGGTGTGGCATTTCCTATTTCACACGTTTTACTTTGCGGTTATTTACTTTTTCTGGTTTTTATTAAAAAACCCCAGGACATAGCAGTGATGTGGTCACAACATCGCCTTAGTAATTCAGTAAAATAACTATACTCACCTTTCCTTTCTAGCAGGTTTTTTTGTTCGTCCTCACTTGCCAAAAACTTTTTCATGGCTTCCCACGGTTCTCTTCCAGCGCCGGATGGGAAAGTAGAGGGCGGGTTATTCAACAGCGTGGATAACGTGCCCTGCGAGCGTCGGACGATTTCTTTTGCAAAAAATGCAACTGAGATGGTCGGGTGTTTTTGAATGAAACCTCTTACGGCCTTTGCGATCGTAGATGGAGTTTCTGTTTCAGCCACCTCTCCCTCGCCTGCTAGATTTAAACAGATTTAAAGAATGAAGTGATTGATCGGATTTTAATAAACTGAAAAACGGCTACACATTTTAGCTTGCTTTGAAAGTGCTGTTGGACTTTATAACCTGAGTGAACTTACCATCGAAAACCTTGCCGCCACATCCTTCTACAAATTGGAGCACTTTCTCCTTTTCCGAGGCCGGTATTTCCACAGTGATCTGCAAAAAACGTGACGGTTATTAATAAGTTTTTGCCGGTTTCGCCATGAATGAATCTGATGAATCAGTTCAGTTCAATGATTGATTGCGAGTACCAGACTGACCTTCAGCTTAGCAGATTCTTCGCTTGCTTCAACTTGAACGATTTCGTTATTATTCACAGTGACTGTATTATTAGCCATAATGACCTTGACACAAAACAGCAGTAAAACAGAAATACGTTCGCAGAATACCGAATTTGTTTTGACCGCTCGACTGATGAAATCTGACGAACTGGAAAGAACCTGAAAGAACAGCTGACGGCATCCAACACCACGTGTTTCCTGAGCGTTTCCTGTGAAAACAATGAATTAAAACGCATCCGCGGTGAAGCATGACATGACACTGCATGACAGGCATACAGACAGACAGACTAAACGAAAAGGGTTTTGAAAGTGTTTACAATGGCTTTCAAGGGTTTACAATCGTTTTTAAAGTGTTTGGTGTTAAGGGTTTCAAATGCCCGTTCCCCCCCCCCCCTCCCGGGTTCAAATGGCCAGTCGAGTGAGTGAGTAAGTGAGTCACAGGGATAACAACCTTGCCGATTCTGAACACGTCGTGACTTTTATCAGCTGCTTTGATTTGCCTGCGGGGAAGTTGAGCAGAAAAATACTTGATCCAGTTGATCAAATTATTGTTCTCAACAGGATGCAGAGATATGACAGACTTTTTTTCCAAAACGAGCAAAGGAACCTCTTCAAAGTCTTCCTCATCAGGAGTACATGTCTTACCAACAACAAGACCAGACCAAGAGAGGACCTTAGTATCATCACTGTTGGCAAGCGACAATATTGACAAGGTTAGTTCAATACCTGTTTATTATTGTTATTATACAGTGAATTATTTGTTCATTAAGAACAGTTTAACTCAGTATTTCTTAGTTTTAATAATGACCTCCATTGGGTCAGTAGTAATGTTATACAGTACTACTCTTCTCCAGTCTTCTCAGTACCCAACAGCACAGCTCGTAATTTCGCCCACCTTATTTTGATCTGATAATTTTAACTTTTAGATCGAGTCAAGGACAAAAGTTCAAATTGAAAAAGAACTTGGAACAAGACTCGGAAGGTCCATTGCAAAGTCCAGTACATCTACAACAACGCAACCCAAACCTGATAAAACTACTTCGGACATTTCTGTAGAGGAAATAGTGAGGGATAATGTTGACAAATTCCAACGGGAACAATTGGCCATGGCAAGAAGTGTACAAAAAGTAATTTTGTCGTCTACTCTAGCATCCGTCAGAACCGCGGCAACTATTGGTCCCGAAATTCTAACTACTTTAAGTACAGAGGTAGAAAAGTTCGAAGAAAAAGCTTTACGACAAGTCAAGATCGTTCTCGAAATGTCACAAATATCATCAAGGGAGGCAACGGGATCAAAAGCTGTACAATGTCTGTTGCAAGACATGGTCGAGTATTCCGCACTTCTTGATATGTATCGCGCAAAAGTACGAGATATGCAGACACAGTTAAGAGATAAAGAAATTGCGCTTGAAGAACTTAAGGCACTAACGGAACAAAACAATATTAATCGTGCTGTTCCTGACATAGCTATTAAAATTGCTGCTATGATGGAAAATCCTGATAAAGACTGTTTAGTATTGGCTTCCTTACTTAAGAACTTGATTCACAATCGAGGCACGCCAGTTAAGCGATGGAGCGATGAGACGAAATCCCTCTTTGCAACCATTCTTGACTATGGAGGTCCAGCGTTGGCCAAAATCGTTAAGGATAAAATTGGTGGTCCCAGTTTAAACACGATGTACCGCACAGCAAGGTGTAACTATGCCATTCCTATTAAGTTAGAGGAAAACGCCATGAAACTAGCCGCATCATTTTACAAGAAAATTGGCTATAATGGCGTTTTCCAGCTGGCGATCGACGCAACTGCGGTCATTCCCACCCTGCGCGTTAAAGGTAATAAGCTGATAGGTTTGGCAACAGAAAGTGAGTGTGTCCTCACTACCGCTCAAGACATTATAGATGTAGTGAAGGCTGAAAGTAATGAAAGGGCTAAACAAGCTAATGCATTTTTGCTGGCACCACTGCAAGATCACGTACCGTCGTTTGTTTTGGCTATCAGCCCTGTTTATAAGGGTCAAGACCACGCCCTTGTGAACCACTGGTTCAATCAAGTCGCTTTGTGGGGATACCGTAACGGTATGAAAGTAGTTGGATTAGGAGCGGATGGTGATTCCAAAGTCCGTAAATATTATGTCGATCGCTTCAAAAAACGGGAAGAGGACAGAAACGATATCGTCAGTCTTCATTATAACTCCTTTGAGTTCAACGTTGTAGTTGAAGACTATCAGAACATGGATATTGATACTTTCGTACCAACCCTCATGTTCCCAGATTGGCGACATCTAATAAAAAAATGGCGCAACCAACTACTGAACGTTAAACGCATTCTCATTATTGGCGAAGGTACCGCTCAAATAGAACATATAATAAAGGTGCTTGAAAAGGACAGAATAAGATCGGGTCTATGGAAAAGTGACGTTTTCGTGAAAGACAAGCAGAACGTCAATGCGGCCATGAGAATTTTACGGAAAGAAGTCAGGGTTTGTATGAAAGAGTGGAGTGATAAGGAAACTCTTGCGACAAGAGCATACTTGCAAATGGGGCAGTATTTGCTAGAGGCGTATACGGAGAGGGAATTGACTGTGCAACAACGCGCAAAGCTTGCCTGGGCACCTGTGACATTCCTTCGATATTGGCGAGCCTGGTTAAAAATTGAAGGATACGATGCTCATCAAAACTTTATTTCACAGCAAACGTTTGATGATACAATTCTGGCGGGACATAGCCTCATTCTATCAATGAAGATGTTTTCGGTGTATTTTCCGAATCATGTGTTTCATCCTTGGACATTCGGTTCGCAAAAGTGCGAGGAATTATTTGGAAAGTTGCGATGTTTCTGTCGAGGGAAGCCTAATTTATCCTTGCTAGACATGATAGATTTCTCAGGAAGAGTGCAAAAATTAGAAGAACTGAAATTGGGAGTAGAAAAAGAGGCTCAAGACATGCAACTGCCGCAATGGCCACAAAACATCGACGATGAACTTAAGGCGGGCATGATAATGGCAGAGAAAGAAGTTCTGAAGACGTTAGAGCTTATAGGTATGTTGCCAGCTTTAGTCAAAGGAAACATCCTTAAATTAGAGGGCGATGACATTATCAATATAAATACTCCCGAGTTTGGAACGTTTGCCGTATGGGACGCACCTGATGAGAATGAGGTAATATCTAGTGAGGATCTATTTGATTTAGACAATGAGGTGCTTTTAACTGCCATTGAAGATCATGGAAGCAATCATTTTAGTGCGTTGGTAGATTTGGCCGCGACAGCCTCTTTAGACACTGATCAGGATGAGGAAGACAAAGATGACGATGAAGACAGTCCTACACATTGTTCATTCTATAATGAAAGGAAGTGCAAGTACCTAGATAAATCGTTTATCCCTCCCAAAAACACTCACTGGGTGGGATGCAGTTATCCTAATTGCAAAGATTGGTATCACGAACAGTGTCTCTCTCTGCAATTCGCAACAGACAAGGAAAGAGACGAGTATACACTTATCTGCCCCAAACATACCAACATCAGGGAACATTTTCGTGACAAATTGGTAGCTTTAGAGTCAGACAAGCATTCACTGGTGGACGAAAACGTTATTCTCGAGCCCCTGCCAAAACGCCTTCGGGTTGACCAAAAAACCAAAAGCGCAGAACGTCAAACCGATTACTCTATTCGTCCAAATTATGTAGAGCATGAAGGGCAACATTACCACATGGCAGAATTTCTGTCATTGCAGGAAGGTAAAGTATACCGTCCTGCCACATCACGACTTGCACGATGGATGGAGTCGGCGAGAAACGATTTTTATGAAAAAATCGAAAATCTCATGAACCCTCGCCGCGACAGCCTCTTTAGACACTGATCAGGATGAGGAAGACAAAGATGACGATGAAGACAGTCCTACACATTGTTCATTCTATAATGAAAGGAAGTGCAAGTACCTAGATAAATCGTTTATCCCTCCCAAAAACACTCACTGGGTGGGATGCAGTTATCCTAATTGCAAAGATTGGTATCACGAACAGTGTCTCTCTCTGCAATTCGCAACAGACAAGGAAAGAGACGAGTATACACTTATCTGCCCCAAACATACCAACATCAGGGAACATTTTCGTGACAAATTGGTAGCTTTAGAGTCAGACAAGCATTCACTGGTGGACGAAAACGTTATTCTCGAGCCCCTGCCAAAATGCCTTCGGGTTGACCAAAAAACCAAAAGCGCAGAACGTCAAACCGATTACTCTATTCGTCCAAATTATGTAGAGCATGAAGGGCAACATTACCACATGGCAGAATTTCTGTCATTGCAGGAAGGTAAAGTATACCGTCCTGCCACATCACGACTTGCACGATGGATGGAGTCGGCGAGAAACGATTTTTATGAAAAAATCGAAAATCTCATGAACCCTCAACGCGTCGAAACTGGTACTTACATCAACGACATCGTTGCATTGTGGATTCCATCGGAAGGATTACAAGTTGCCCATATTGTCAGGATTGTAAGATCACCGTCTCTAAAATCAAACTTTCCAGTTTTTGAATGGCAATCAGATTCCAAAAAAAGAGAAAAAGTTACCATTTGCTTTAGGGTGTTAAACTATGAGAAAAAAGACTCTCTTGGGTGGGAGTTGGAAACTACTCCCACCTATCGTTCAAAGTAGTGGGAAAGGTTAGTGGTTCACAGCCTAAATGGCCGATATACGTTTATTTGACGGATATTTTAAAGGAATTGCCACGACTGCAGAAAATGGACGAAGAGAGGAAGAAAAAAGAGGATTTGCAACGAAAGGATGAAAGAGAAAAAATAAAACAAGGCAACCCGAATGATATGACCATTATGTTATTGCGCGAAATTTTGGACGAAATGGGCGAGCCGTACAAAAAAAGTTGGAAAAAAACGGTCCTGATCGAGAAAGTTATAGCGGCAAGGGAAAAAGCAAACAATATGACATGTACAGCCTCCGCTACAAGCACAGTTGCTACTGGTCACGAAAGCACTACAAGCCACAGTTTGGACACTTCTGCCGAGTCTCTCACTGCAAAAGCGAGTACCTGCTCTTCTTCTTCCACTTCTTCGCGGTTTTGTCATGCACGTAAAATACGGCCCGTTTACACAGGCGATTTTGGTGCAATTTCCGCGATTTCCACTGCGTATTTTCTCGTGATAGTGCTGCAACGAGTTGCGATTTTGATCACTAGCTAGAATGTCTACGAAACGTGGTAAATACGTAAACACGTCTTACAAAAAAGGATGATGTCGTTTTCGTCGTAAGGTCACAACGCCTTGTGATAACAGGTAGAATTTGAGTTGCAGCGCGAGCGAGACAACAATGACCAAAAGTCGCAACCGAAATTGCGACAACAATTACATCAAAAATCGCCTCTGTAAGTAAACTGTAAGTGTTTTCACGTTATGTTCTAGATGTTTGGGTTTCAAAGTTCAAGTTTATTGTTTTTTTTTTTAATAAAATCAGATTGATGTAACTTTCATCGAGCACAAACCAGAGGAAAGGACGGGAAATGCGAAAAGACAAGACGCATGTGTATGCTATACAGCTATACAACTTTATTCAGTTAACAGAGTTAAGCAGAATTAAGCTGATTATCTGTCAAGTTGTACAAAAACCTCGATCTTCTGCCAATGATGTCATTGTTTTCGTCATTAAAATGCATCAAGAGACTCTGCCTTTGGAAATCATCACTGAAAATAACAATTATAACCAATAGATGAAAATTGTTAAAGAATCGATGCCAATTAATCGATTGATATTGATAATCGATGACAATCGATGCCAATTAATCGATTGATATTGATAATCAATAACAATCGATGCCAATTGATCGATTGATATTGATAATCGATGACAATCGATAATCACACAAACCTGGACGATCGATTGTTCATCGATTATCAATATCAATCGATTAATTGGCATCGATTGTCATCGATTGTCATCGATTGTCATCGATCATCGATTTCATCGATTGGGTACGCCCTGAAATAACTCCTTATGGGAGTCAACTTAACTCCCTATAAAGAATTATATGGGGGAGTCATTTTAACTCTAGTAGAAGAGTTAGATTAACTCACTCTCTTGGAGTTACTTAGACTCCTTTTAAAAGAGTTATTTTTACTCCGGGGCAAAGATGTACTATCGTATGCCGTTTCACCGCTGTCTTCATCCATTTCGCTTGCGCTCAAATCACCATTCATATCTTTCGCATCGTTCTCCTGTTCTGCGGCTTGACCACTCTTTTCGGCCAGCAACAAG
Source organism: Platygyra sinensis (assembly GCA_019787425.1). NCBI lineage: Eukaryota > Metazoa > Cnidaria > Anthozoa > Scleractinia > Merulinidae > Platygyra > Platygyra sinensis. The sequence continues at coordinate 18,999 of JAHPZR010012754.1, read as the reverse complement.
TATGCGTGTTTCCTTTTGATGTGGTTTTTGAAAGAGATGCCGCGAATTCCTGTAGGTCTTTGAAGAGCCGTTTATTCCACACAGAACATGAAAATTAGGATCACTGGTATGGTTAAGAAACAAAGCCAGAGTAAAGGCCACAAACTGAACAGAGAGATTACAGCGGTAAGCCATCGCTCTATTTTCCCGTCACATAACCGCCTTGGCTGTTTTGTGAAAATAGCCATGAAAAGGTATAACGGATTGTTTTGGAACAAATGGGAAAGACTGACTATGCTTTTTTATTTGTAATGGTCTTGATGTGGTTTGATCTCTCCACCCGGGAAGGGAATGCAAGTGACGTGGTTGCTCACGTTATCAGGCATTGCGCGGATAATCTGTCTTTCTCGTTGATTTCAACGGTTCAATGGTTGTGGGCGCATTCCATTCGACCAAAAATTCCAGTTTCACTTTCTGAAATTTTCACATGTCGAATGGAACGGTATTTTCCACCACGCCGGACCGATCTCGTTCTATTCCCGCTTGAGCACATATTACTCGACAAAATGCTGAAGGATCATGGAAAAGTGGCTGTTTTAAGCGCCGTAAGCTGCTTCGCAGAAATAAATTTAACACATACCGGTATTCAAAAGTCTTCCTTAATATTAACCTGACCAACTCAAGCACCATTTTCGCGTGATGAGAGCAACTTGTGAACTTTTCTCGTGGGAAAGTATGCCCAGGAAGTATGCAAACAGAGCGAACTAAACCTCAGGAAACTCAGAACGACCAGTCCACAATTTTCCAGAAAATCAGATCCTAACGGTGGAGAATAGGCAATCAAGAACAGGCTCGAACTGTGGCAGATTATTTTGCATCCAGTGTAGTGTCGCCAGACTTGCTGCCATCTTGTAGCTTTTCACGGCTGATATGTAGTACGATATGTAGATATTGTATACAGCGGTATTTGCCACATGCGCATGCTCATTAAAGTGTTCTCGAGTGCCCTCCATCTTGAGTGCACGTGTGTGTTCTTCCACTCTTGAAACATAACATTTCTGGCGACGAGGATGCTGAAATATGGCCAGCTTAGGGAAGATTGAAGAGTTCGACCCTAAGAATACAAATATCGACCACTACTTGAATTGGATCGTCTAGAGCAATATTTCGTGGCAAACGAAGTCGAAGCCGATTCGTCTACTTCGCATCGACGTAGAGCCATTTTGATTTCAGTCATTGGCGGGAAAGTATACGACGTTCTAGCAGACCTGTGCTCAACGGCTTCTCCTTCCTCCAAGAGTTATGCTGAATTAACAGCCATTTTAAAGAAGCAGTTCGCCCCGAAGAGATTAGTGATCTCTGAAAGATACCGTTTTCACACCTTCGTACAAGCGGAAAGCACCAGTGTTGCCGAATTTGCAGCTCAACTTCAGCCTTTGGCTTCAACATGCAACTTTGGTACCCATTTGTCCAAGGCCTTACGAGATCGGTTTGTGTGTGGTCTTCGAAGCAGAGCTATCCAAAAACGGTTGCTCACAGAAGATGTCAATTTTGAGCAAGCTCTACAAATAGCTCAGGGTCAAGAAGCTGCAGAGAATGACGTTGCTCAACTCAACCCCCAGCTTCCCAGTGCTGACGAAGTGCACAAGGTTTCCGATACAGGCAGGCCCTTTAACAAAGAAGGAAACAAACGACCACCTAAAGTACCAGGAAATCAGGCCAGGCCTTCTTTAGGCAATCAACAGAATTCCACTTGTTTAAGTTGTGGTAAGCTGGGACATCCCCGATCTGTAAGTACAGAAATTCTACTTGCCATAAATGTAAACGAGTGGGTCACATTGCTGAAGCCTGCATGAGCAAATCTGCCAGAGCAAATCTGCCAGAGTGAATGCAGTGGATGAAGCAACAGAATATGATCACTCAGCTGACCCGTTCTCCATGTCTCTTTATTCCATTTCTGCTGGTCAACATGGAATCGAGGTTTCAATTGAACTGAACAATCAATCTGTGTTAATGGAACTTGACACAGGTGCTGGTATTTCAATTATTTCTGAGGAGACTCACGCGAACTGCTGTGCTGGAGTGCATAAGGCACAGTTCTGGCTCTGAAGAATTTTGGTGAAACTCCCTCTTTCAGTTCAAGTTTGGCAGACAGTCCTTTAATAGTTCCGAGTTCATCCTTGAATAAATCTAAGTGATTTTGAATGACAACATGCAGCTTTTGAGTGACTACGGACGAAACTGAACTCAGTAACATGTATACGGAAGATTTCGTTCCAATCCAAATGAATTTCAGTGAGCCAATTTCTTCCCAGAAGTGAGGGTCCAGCACCAGCAACAACAGTGAGGGGAAGGGTTGCAGACTGAGACTTGTATCTGGCACCGACATGGAACTGACCAAGAACATGAATGGGGTCACCAGTGTAAGCATGCAACTTTGTGGTACTACGCTCAAGGGGTATGCCCTTGAAATAGTTCGCGTGAGTCTCCTCAGAAATAATTGAAATACCAGCACCTGTGTCAAGTTCCATTAACACAGATTGATTGTTCAGTTCAATTGAAACCTCGATTCCATGTTGACCAGCAGAAATGGAATAAAGAGACATGGAGAACGGGTCAGCTGAGTGATCATATTCTGTTGCTTCATCCACTGCATTCACTCTGGCAGATTTGCTCTGGCAGATTTGCTCATGCAGGCTTCAGCAATGTGACCCACTCGTTTACATTTATGGCAAGTAGAATTTCTGTACTTACAGATCGGGGATGTCCCAGCTTACCACAACTTAAACAAGTGGAATTCTGTTGATTGCCTAAAGAAGGCCTGGCCTGATTTCCTGGTACTTTAGGTGGTCGTTTGTTTCCTTCTTTGTTAAAGGGCCTGCCTGTATCGGAAACCTTGTGCACTTCGTCAGCACTGGGAAGCTGGGGGTTGAGTTGAGCAACGTCATTCTCTGCAGCTTCTTGACCCTGAGCTATTTGTAGAGCTTGCTCAAAATTGACATCTTCTGTGAGCAACCGTTTTTGGATAGCTCTGCTTCGAAGACCACACACAAACCGATCTCGTAAGGCCTTGGACAAATGGGTACCAAAGTTGCATGTTGAAGCCAAAGGCTGAAGTTGAGCTGCAAATTCGGCAACACTGGTGCTTTCCGCTTGTACGAAGGTGTGAAAACGGTATCTTTCAGAGATCACTAATCTCTTCGGGGCGAACTGCTTCTTTAAAATGGCTGTTAATTCAGCATAACTCTTGGAGGAAGGAGAAGCCGTTGAGCACAGGTCTGCTAGAACGTCGTATACTTTCCCGCCAATGACTGAAATCAAAATGGCTCTACGTCGATGCGAAGTAGACGAATCGGCTTCGACTTCGTTTGCCACGAAATATTGCTCTAGACGATCCAATTCAAGTAGTGGTCGATATTTGTATTCTTAGGGTCGAACTCTTCAATCTTCCCTAAGCTGGCCATATTTCAGCATCCTCGTCGCCAGAAATGTTATGTTTCAAGAGTGGAAGAACACACACGTGCACTCAAGATGGAGGGCACTCGAGAACACTTTAATGAGCATGCGCATGTGGCAAATACCGCTGTATACAATATCTACATATCGTACTACATATCAGCCGTGAAAAGCTACAAGATGGCAGCAAGTCTGGCGACACTACACTGGATGCAAAATAATCTGCCACAGTTCGAGCCTGTTCTTGATTGCCTATTCTCCACCGTTAGGATCTGATTTTCTGGAAAATTGTGGACTGGTCGTTCTGAGTTTCCTGAGGTTTAGTTCGCTCTGTTTGCATACTTCCTGGGCATACTTTCCCACGAGAAAAGTTCACAAGTTGCTCTCATCACGCGAAAATGGTGCTTGAGTTGGTCAGGTTAATATTAAGGAAGACTTTTGAATACCGGTATGTGTTAAATTTATTTCTGCGAAGCAGCTTACGGCGCTTAAAACAGCCACTTTTCCATGATCCTTCAGCATTTTGTCGAGTAATATGTGCTCAAGCGGGAATAGAACGAGATCGGTCCGGCGTGGTGGAAAATACCGTTCCATTCGACATGTGAAAATTTCAGAAAGTGAAACTGGAATTTTTGGTCGAATGGAATGCGCCCACAACCATTGAACCGTTGAAATCAACGAGAAAGACAGATTATCCGCGCAATGCCTGATAACGTGAGCAACCACGTCACTTGCATTCCCTTCCCGGGTGGAGAGATCAAACCACATCAAGACCATTACAAATAAAAAAGCATAGTCAGTCTTTCCCATTTGTTCCAAAACAATCCGTTATACCTTTTCATGGCTATTTTCACAAAACAGCCAAGGCGGTTATGTGACGGGAAAATAGAGCGATGGCTTACCGCTGTAATCTCTCTGTTCAGTTTGTGGCCTTTACTCTGGCTTTGTTTCTTAACCATACCAGTGATCCTAATTTTCATGTTCTGTGTGGAATAAACGGCTCTTCAAAGACCTACAGGAATTCGCGGCATCTCTTTCAAAAACCACATCAAAAGGAAACACGCATACTTGTTGCTGGCCGAAAAGAGTGGTCAAGCCGCAGAACAGGAGAACGATGCGAAAGATATGAATGGTGATTTGAGCGCAAGCGAAATGGATGAAGACAGCGGTGAAACGGCATACGATAGTACATCTTTGCCCCGGAGTAAAAATAACTCTTTTAAAAGGAGTCTAAGTAACTCCAAGAGAGTGAGTTAATCTAACTCTTCTACTAGAGTTAAAATGACTCCCCCATATAATTCTTTATAGGGAGTTAAGTTGACTCCCATAAGGAGTTATTTCAGGGCGTACCCAATCGATGAAATCGATGATCGATGACAATCGATGACAATCGATGACAATCGATGCCAATTAATCGATTGATATTGATAATCGATGAACAATCGATCGTCCAGGTTTGTGTGATTATCGATTGTCATCGATTATCAATATCAATCGATCAATTGGCATCGATTGTTATTGATTATCAATATCAATCGATTAATTGGCATCGATTGTCATCGATTATCAATATCAATCGATTAATTGGCATCGATTCTTTAACAATTTTCATCTATTGGTTATAATTGTTATTTTCAGTGATGATTTCCAAAGGCAGAGTCTCTTGATGCATTTTAATGACGAAAACAATGACATCATTGGCAGAAGATCGAGGTTTTTGTACAACTTGACAGATAATCAGCTTAATTCTGCTTAACTCTGTTAACTGAATAAAGTTGTATAGCTGTATAGCATACACATGCGTCTTGTCTTTTCGCATTTCCCGTCCTTTCCTCTGGTTTGTGCTCGATGAAAGTTACATCAATCTGATTTTATTAAAAAAAAAAACAATAAACTTGAACTTTGAAACCCAAACATCTAGAACATAACGTGAAAACACTTACAGTTTACTTACAGAGGCGATTTTTGATGTAATTGTTGTCGCAATTTCGGTTGCGACTTTTGGTCATTGTTGTCTCGCTCGCGCTGCAACTCAAATTCTACCTGTTATCACAAGGCGTTGTGACCTTACGACGAAAACGACATCATCCTTTTTTGTAAGACGTGTTTACGTATTTACCACGTTTCGTAGACATTCTAGCTAGTGATCAAAATCGCAACTCGTTGCAGCACTATCACGAGAAAATACGCAGTGGAAATCGCGGAAATTGCACCAAAATCGCCTGTGTAAACGGGCCGTATTTTACGTGCATGACAAAACCGCGAAGAAGTGGAAGAAGAAGAGCAGGTACTCGCTTTTGCAGTGAGAGACTCGGCAGAAGTGTCCAAACTGTGGCTTGTAGTGCTTTCGTGACCAGTAGCAACTGTGCTTGTAGCGGAGGCTGTACATGTCATATTGTTTGCTTTTTCCCTTGCCGCTATAACTTTCTCGATCAGGACCGTTTTTTTCCAACTTTTTTTGTACGGCTCGCCCATTTCGTCCAAAATTTCGCGCAATAACATAATGGTCATATCATTCGGGTTGCCTTGTTTTATTTTTTCTCTTTCATCCTTTCGTTGCAAATCCTCTTTTTTCTTCCTCTCTTCGTCCATTTTCTGCAGTCGTGGCAATTCCTTTAAAATATCCGTCAAATAAACGTATATCGGCCATTTAGGCTGTGAACCACTAACCTTTCCCACTACTTTGAACGATAGGTGGGAGTAGTTTCCAACTCCCACCCAAGAGAGTCTTTTTTCTCATAGTTTAACACCCTAAAGCAAATGGTAACTTTTTCTCTTTTTTTGGAATCTGATTGCCATTCAAAAACTGGAAAGTTTGATTTTAGAGACGGTGATCTTACAATCCTGACAATATGGGCAACTTGTAATCCTTCCGATGGAATCCACAATGCAACGATGTCGTTGATGTAAGTACCAGTTTCGACGCGTTGAGGGTTCATGAGATTTTCGATTTTTTCATAAAAATCGTTTCTCGCCGACTCCATCCATCGTGCAAGTCGTGATGTGGCAGGACGGTATACTTTACCTTCCTGCAATGACAGAAATTCTGCCATGTGGTAATGTTGCCCTTCATGCTCTACATAATTTGGACGAATAGAGTAATCGGTTTGACGTTCTGCGCTTTTGGTTTTTTGGTCAACCCGAAGGCATTTTGGCAGGGGCTCGAGAATAACGTTTTCGTCCACCAGTGAATGCTTGTCTGACTCTAAAGCTACCAATTTGTCACGAAAATGTTCCCTGATGTTGGTATGTTTGGGGCAGATAAGTGTATACTCGTCTCTTTCCTTGTCTGTTGCGAATTGCAGAGAGAGACACTGTTCGTGATACCAATCTTTGCAATTAGGATAACTGCATCCCACCCAGTGAGTGTTTTTGGGAGGGATAAACGATTTATCTAGGTACTTGCACTTCCTTTCATTATAGAATGAACAATGTGTAGGACTGTCTTCATCGTCATCTTTGTCTTCCTCATCCTGATCAGTGTCTAAAGAGGCTGTCGCGGCGAGGGTTCATGAGATTTTCGATTTTTTCATAAAAATCGTTTCTCGCCGACTCCATCCATCGTGCAAGTCGTGATGTGGCAGGACGGTATACTTTACCTTCCTGCAATGACAGAAATTCTGCCATGTGGTAATGTTGCCCTTCATGCTCTACATAATTTGGACGAATAGAGTAATCGGTTTGACGTTCTGCGCTTTTGGTTTTTTGGTCAACCCGAAGGCGTTTTGGCAGGGGCTCGAGAATAACGTTTTCGTCCACCAGTGAATGCTTGTCTGACTCTAAAGCTACCAATTTGTCACGAAAATGTTCCCTGATGTTGGTATGTTTGGGGCAGATAAGTGTATACTCGTCTCTTTCCTTGTCTGTTGCGAATTGCAGAGAGAGACACTGTTCGTGATACCAATCTTTGCAATTAGGATAACTGCATCCCACCCAGTGAGTGTTTTTGGGAGGGATAAACGATTTATCTAGGTACTTGCACTTCCTTTCATTATAGAATGAACAATGTGTAGGACTGTCTTCATCGTCATCTTTGTCTTCCTCATCCTGATCAGTGTCTAAAGAGGCTGTCGCGGCCAAATCTACCAACGCACTAAAATGATTGCTTCCATGATCTTCAATGGCAGTTAAAAGCACCTCATTGTCTAAATCAAATAGATCCTCACTAGATATTACCTCATTCTCATCAGGTGCGTCCCATACGGCAAACGTTCCAAACTCGGGAGTATTTATATTGATAATGTCATCGCCCTCTAATTTAAGGATGTTTCCTTTGACTAAAGCTGGCAACATACCTATAAGCTCTAACGTCTTCAGAACTTCTTTCTCTGCCATTATCATGCCCGCCTTAAGTTCATCGTCGATGTTTTGTGGCCATTGCGGCAGTTGCATGTCTTGAGCCTCTTTTTCTACTCCCAATTTCAGTTCTTCTAATTTTTGCACTCTTCCTGAGAAATCTATCATGTCTAGCAAGGATAAATTAGGCTTCCCTCGACAGAAACATCGCAACTTTCCAAATAATTCCTCGCACTTTTGCGAACCGAATGTCCAAGGATGAAACACATGATTCGGAAAATACACCGAAAACATCTTCATTGATAGAATGAGGCTATGTCCCGCCAGAATTGTATCATCAAACGTTTGCTGTGAAATAAAGTTTTGATGAGCATCGTATCCTTCAATTTTTAACCAGGCTCGCCAATATCGAAGGAATGTCACAGGTGCCCAGGCAAGCTTTGCGCGTTGTTGCACAGTCAATTCCCTCTCCGTATACGCCTCTAGCAAATACTGCCCCATTTGCAAGTATGCTCTTGTCGCAAGAGTTTCCTTATCACTCCACTCTTTCATACAAACCCTGACTTCTTTCCGTAAAATTCTCATGGCCGCATTGACGTTCTGCTTGTCTTTCACGAAAACGTCACTTTTCCATAGACCCGATCTTATTCTGTCCTTTTCAAGCACCTTTATTATATGTTCTATTTGAGCGGTACCTTCGCCAATAATGAGAATGCGTTTAACGTTCAGTAGTTGGTTGCGCCATTTTTTTATTAGATGTCGCCAATCTGGGAACATGAGGGTTGGTACGAAAGTATCAATATCCATGTTCTGATAGTCTTCAACTACAACGTTGAACTCAAAGGAGTTATAATGAAGACTGACGATATCGTTTCTGTCCTCTTCCCGTTTTTTGAAGCGATCGACATAATATTTACGGACTTTGGAATCACCATCCGCTCCTAATCCAACTACTTTCATACCGTTACGGTATCCCCACAAAGCGACTTGATTGAACCAGTGGTTCACAAGGGCGTGGTCTTGACCCTTATAAACAGGGCTGATAGCCAAAACAAACGACGGTACGTGATCTTGCAGTGGTGCCAGCAAAAATGCATTAGCTTGTTTAGCCCTTTCATTACTTTCAGCCTTCACTACATCTATAATGTCTTGAGCGGTAGTGAGGACACACTCACTTTCTGTTGCCAAACCTATCAGCTTATTACCTTTAACGCGCAGGGTGGGAATGACCGCAGTTGCGTCGATCGCCAGCTGGAAAACGCCATTATAGCCAATTTTCTTGTAAAATGATGCGGCTAGTTTCATGGCGTTTTCCTCTAACTTAATAGGAATGGCATAGTTACACCTTGCTGTGCGGTACATCGTGTTTAAACTGGGACCACCAATTTTATCCTTAACGATTTTGGCCAACGCTGGACCTCCATAGTCAAGAATGGTTGCAAAGAGGGATTTCGTCTCATCGCTCCATCGCTTAACTGGCGTGCCTCGATTGTGAATCAAGTTCTTAAGTAAGGAAGCCAATACTAAACAGTCTTTATCAGGATTTTCCATCATAGCAGCAATTTTAATAGCTATGTCAGGAACAGCACGATTAATATTGTTTTGTTCCGTTAGTGCCTTAAGTTCTTCAAGCGCAATTTCTTTATCTCTTAACTGTGTCTGCATATCTCGTACTTTTGCGCGATACATATCAAGAAGTGCGGAATACTCGACCATGTCTTGCAACAGACATTGTACAGCTTTTGATCCCGTTGCCTCCCTTGATGATATTTGTGACATTTCGAGAACGATCTTGACTTGTCGTAAAGCTTTTTCTTCGAACTTTTCTACCTCTGTACTTAAAGTAGTTAGAATTTCGGGACCAATAGTTGCCGCGGTTCTGACGGATGCTAGAGTAGACGACAAAATTACTTTTTGTACACTTCTTGCCATGGCCAATTGTTCCCGTTGGAATTTGTCAACATTATCCCTCACTATTTCCTCTACAGAAATGTCCGAAGTAGTTTTATCAGGTTTGGGTTGCGTTGTTGTAGATGTACTGGACTTTGCAATGGACCTTCCGAGTCTTGTTCCAAGTTCTTTTTCAATTTGAACTTTTGTCCTTGACTCGATCTAAAAGTTAAAATTATCAGATCAAAATAAGGTGGGCGAAATTACGAGCTGTGCTGTTGGGTACTGAGAAGACTGGAGAAGAGTAGTACTGTATAACATTACTACTGACCCAATGGAGGTCATTATTAAAACTAAGAAATACTGAGTTAAACTGTTCTTAATGAACAAATAATTCACTGTATAATAACAATAATAAACAGGTATTGAACTAACCTTGTCAATATTGTCGCTTGCCAACAGTGATGATACTAAGGTCCTCTCTTGGTCTGGTCTTGTTGTTGGTAAGACATGTACTCCTGATGAGGAAGACTTTGAAGAGGTTCCTTTGCTCGTTTTGGAAAAAAAGTCTGTCATATCTCTGCATCCTGTTGAGAACAATAATTTGATCAACTGGATCAAGTATTTTTCTGCTCAACTTCCCCGCAGGCAAATCAAAGCAGCTGATAAAAGTCACGACGTGTTCAGAATCGGCAAGGTTGTTATCCCTGTGACTCACTTACTCACTCACTCGACTGGCCATTTGAACCCGGGAGGGGGGGGGGGGGAACGGGCATTTGAAACCCTTAACACCAAACACTTTAAAAACGATTGTAAACCCTTGAAAGCCATTGTAAACACTTTCAAAACCCTTTTCGTTTAGTCTGTCTGTCTGTATGCCTGTCATGCAGTGTCATGTCATGCTTCACCGCGGATGCGTTTTAATTCATTGTTTTCACAGGAAACGCTCAGGAAACACGTGGTGTTGGATGCCGTCAGCTGTTCTTTCAGGTTCTTTCCAGTTCGTCAGATTTCATCAGTCGAGCGGTCAAAACAAATTCGGTATTCTGCGAACGTATTTCTGTTTTACTGCTGTTTTGTGTCAAGGTCATTATGGCTAATAATACAGTCACTGTGAATAATAACGAAATCGTTCAAGTTGAAGCAAGCGAAGAATCTGCTAAGCTGAAGGTCAGTCTGGTACTCGCAATCAATCATTGAACTGAACTGATTCATCAGATTCATTCATGGCGAAACCGGCAAAAACTTATTAATAACCGTCACGTTTTTTGCAGATCACTGTGGAAATACCGGCCTCGGAAAAGGAGAAAGTGCTCCAATTTGTAGAAGGATGTGGCGGCAAGGTTTTCGATGGTAAGTTCACTCAGGTTATAAAGTCCAACAGCACTTTCAAAGCAAGCTAAAATGTGTAGCCGTTTTTCAGTTTATTAAAATCCGATCAATCACTTCATTCTTTAAATCTGTTTAAATCTAGCAGGCGAGGGAGAGGTGGCTGAAACAGAAACTCCATCTACGATCGCAAAGGCCGTAAGAGGTTTCATTCAAAAACACCCGACCATCTCAGTTGCATTTTTTGCAAAAGAAATCGTCCGACGCTCGCAGGGCACGTTATCCACGCTGTTGAATAACCCGCCCTCTACTTTCCCATCCGGCGCTGGAAGAGAACCGTGGGAAGCCATGAAAAAGTTTTTGGCAAGTGAGGACGAACAAAAAAACCTGCTAGAAAGGAAAGGTGAGTATAGTTATTTTACTGAATTACTAAGGCGATGTTGTGACCACATCACTGCTATGTCCTGGGGTTTTTTAATAAAAACCAGAAAAAGTAAATAACCGCAAAGTAAAACGTGTGAAATAGGAAATGCCACACCCCCCAAAAAA
>JAHPZR010012754.1:0-2500 GCA_019787425.1 Platygyra sinensis | reverse complement strand
TGGAAAGCGAAGAAAGTGTAGCATAATAAACTTAAAGACTAGAACTACATAGCACTTATATAATAACATGAACAAAAAGGAAATTTGGGTACTAAGCTCGATGAGATAAGAGTCACTGACCAGGCACAATTTTCTTCGCTTTTCTGTCGTCTTTTAATGTCTTCAATGAGACAGGAAAATTAGCGGGTAGGGGCTACTTGATATTCAACTGGAATATTCGAGATGCTAAAAACATTGTTATCAATAAAGAGAGATCTGTTGACTACCTTCGCGACGCGACCAGCTTGTTTAGCAGCGAACATGGATTGTATAAGGGTTTTCCTTTCTTTCTGGATTTCTCGAGCAAAGTCTTGGGTGATATAGGCCTCACTGTGTCTGGCTGAGGACTTGAGCCGGTTTTTGACATTGAATACAGCATCCCTGTGTTCTCTCACAGCAAATCTTGCGATGATCGGGCAAGGGCGAGCAGAAGTAGCTCCACTGTTTTGTGGTTTGCCAACACGGTGAACAGCATGGAAACGAATATCATGGATGTTCATTTTGAGATCATTTTCTAGAACATAATAAATGATATCCTGGCAGTTTTCGTCTCGACTTTCGGGGATATTCATCAAGCGCAGGTTTTCTCGTCTCGTATAGTTCTCAAGAGCAACGAGGTTCTCCTGGGCGTCTTTCAAAACGGGCTTAAGCTTCTCATTCTCCGCTTGAAGCTTTTTCAGATCAGCTTTTAGGCCTTGAATTTCCACAGCCTGCTCGTCCATCATTTTTTGGTGAGAGCTTTTTGAATCTTTGAGAGCTTTAGACTCTTGCTGTGGGTCCTCGATGCTTGCCCACGCGTGATTCACAGATTTCTCTTGCTCATTTAGTGTTGACTTGACGGCATTGATTTCGCGCTTAAATTCACACGAAAGTTCTGAGATCTGTGTGTGTAGATTGGAGAAATTGTCTTCCATACGAGATTCTATGGCGATTAATTTATCGAGAAGTATTTCCACAGAGATGAGCGAGTCAGTCTCCTGGTTTCCTTCCTCTTCTGTTTGTTTCGTTTTAGAATTGGCCTGTCGGCAGAGCTTGAACTTGACGAACGTTCCGAGCGTTTTAACATGAGAACAAGCAGCAAGTAACAATTGTTTCAATTACCGGTTGTGTTGATCCTAAAAAGACATTTCTGGTTGTATTTGAGTGAACTTAAAAGGCCAGGTATGACTCTTCTCAACTAAGGAATCACAGAGCACGAAGAACACGTCCGTCCGCCATGGTTCCTTCCTTATTGATCACGAAAGCAATACTGGTAAGAGGAACTCACTAGCTCCTCCATAAACGGGTTCTTGTGGTCTTTAAGGACTTTAAACAGCTCTTTCATCACTCCAGTCTCTTTACCCCCGTGGCAGGGGACCTAAGATTGAGAAATATTTAACAAGTTGATTCCAGTTCTTTCACTAGACGACTTTTCTCGCGACATAATTTTCATGTCAATGCCATTTTTCGTCGCACTGGTCAGCTATCAACAGCTCTTTCACAGCGAACAATAAAGTAGGTAATGAAGCAACAGTTACATTTTTAATCAGTCAATTTTGACATGCAATCAGTTGTCAAACTATTTACCCTACTTTTCTAGACAAATTTTCTCATCCGTTACTTTCCCGAATTTAATGTTGCTATTAATATTTGCGCTGGTCAGCAATCAACAGGTATTTTACACCAAATCATAAACTCGATTAACAAGCCACAATGACGGTAAATTTGTTTTAGAGGGATTTAGGAAATACTGTCTACACATTGTCCCAGTAGGGGCTAACAACAACATCAACCAGAACTAATGGGGCAAATGAAAAGAGTTGAGAAAATATCATATACAGCGGCGTGTTTTCATCGTGTATTATACAATTATCACAACTCAAGTTAACAAAACGAACAAGAATAAATGAACTGAGACAGTTCTCATCTTGATGTTGGGAAAGTAGAAAAGTGACGTAAAGGTGTCATTGATTTTTGAAGAAAGATGTAACGTCCTCTAAGTCACCACAAATGTAGGATGTGATTCAATAAAAACAGTTGAAACAGAATATAGAAACCAGAGATAAGCAAAGTCTTGTATTTCAAAGGCCAATCGATAAAAGTGCGAAATGTTAGGCTTAAGTTTTACAGAGAGATATCAAAATTAACCTGAACGTTTTCGCAAAATCCGTGAAATCTGTTCTTTCCACCGTGATTAGAAGAAAGTTTCATCTAACTGCCTCCAAGTACTGGAAGTTTCTAAAAATATCATATGATAGGAAAAACCTTGCATGGAAACTTCCAGTGCTGGTAAGCAGTTAAGTTAACCTTTTTACTAAACACGGAGGAAAAGACGGATTTCACAGACTTTGAGACATTAATAGATTTAACTTAGTGATTTCCTTCTATGTCTCAGTCAAGTGCCTTCTTCTGAGAGAACCATTTGGACTGTTGACCTTTAATTTTTCAACTTTGTTTCAAAATCCAACAACATTGACATTTT
>JAHPZR010012753.1:0-11765 GCA_019787425.1 Platygyra sinensis | reverse complement strand
CGATGGCAAATTAGTCAATCAGATTGCACCATTAGTAGCAATTGTGGTGAAACGAACCATCGCCCAAATTCAAAATCAAAAGTGATGTCTAACAGCATTTTCCAGGTACAATAATCAGATAGAAATGACCAGCTCCCAGTGGCTTCATTCATTGTTGAGTGCTTACGCTAGCGCCGCGTATTGTATTAGCTGTTCAAGCAGCCACTTAACAAGGCAATTTGGTTATGTTGATCCCTGTGTATAACTTACTAATTATTAGGAACGATTTGTAAATGAGACTTTTTGTTAATTGGAATATGTGCTAGGATTTTAGGATTTTGTCGAGTCAATGTAATGCGTAGATGAAAATTACTCTCCCTGGATTGATATTTGCGCAATACAAATCAATAAGTATTATTAAATTATTATATTATAACTTACTTCATATGCATCAGTGTTAAAATTGATTATGCTCGTTCACTGTGCAGTACCTGCTAGTCTTGAAGTGTCAGACGCTTTCAGTGATTCTAAGATGAGTTTGGTAAACTTGTCCAAAGATTTCACAAGTTTCTCCATTACACTCAGCGTCCCTTCGTCGTCTGATGAACTCACTTTATAAAAGCAATAAAGCACACTATTACAAATACCAAACAAATACCACTAATATCACAACAAAACAAAGTGCCTTGACTGCCTTCTTAATTACATGTATGCTAGAAATGTTGAGAACTGTTGTAGTTATTCCAATGAGCTCATTCCATTCTTGTCAACATATCAACATACTGTTAGTGTGGTTAGGATCTCAGCTGTAGGTCATGAGCGCTGTGTTCTGCATAGTTGAACTGGTAAAATTAAAAACAATGTAACATCCAAATGTAAAGTCCGAAAGTAACGACGGCCATTACTTTTGGACGTTTACAGCGAATAAACTATAAGTACACTTTAGAGGCCTTTATAAGGCAATATTTCCCTTAAAGCATACCCTGTAGGATACAACCACCAAGCTGACGCAATAGCAATCCATGATAAGTGAATGGAAAGGCCATGATCTACGGTCTGAATGACCTTGCTCTCCATGAGTTCTCGAAGCTCAGTGGATAGAGTACCCGCCCGGTGTTCGGGAGGTCATGGGTTGGATTATTGTCAGGGACTCAGACTTTTTTCTTTGTCCCACGCTCGTGTCATGTTCATCAATAGGCCATTTTCGTATTCTCGGTATTGGACTGGAACTAGCTTGCAATGGAGGTTCATGCGGGGGAATATCATTAAAAAGAGTTGAATGTAATTTGTATTTGAAAAGACTCCCCCGCATCAGCCTCACTGGCAAGCTAGATCCAGTCTGATACCGGGAATACGAAAATGGCCTCTTCACCTTTCACAATAGCAGGCCATATTCGTATTCTAAGTATTGGACTGGAACTGGCTTGCCATGGTCTCTTGAGTATCCAGATTACCCCACTCGAAACATTCATTCATAACATTATGTATTAGTAAGGACAATACCTTCAATCTGGTCAGTAGTGACTTTTTTACATGCTGATTGATATGCAGACAACATGTTCTTAGGAATTTTGCCAGCCCTGTAAACAAAGAACATGACAATCATAGTAAATCCATCATAACAAATCATAGTAAATCCATCTAATAGTATGTAAGACATTTTCTTACATTTTCTTTTAGGCTACATTCCTGATAATAATCTGTTTCATCTAGAATCTAGATTTTTGAAATAATTAGTGCCATTATAGAGCAATGTTACTACTCAATTGTTGTAAATAGACTAAAGAGATGAATATCAACTATCTCAGTTAGAAAGTCTCTGCCAAACAACCTTCAATTTATTTAGGGCATTAAACAGCTTTGTTTTAGGGGAGGACTTACTTGCTTAAAACATCAATAAGTTGGGCCCTTACATCCGGTTCTTCTGGTACCTAACACATGATGTGAACATAATTTTACTGCTGGGTGAAGTTTGCATAATGCTGTCATAAATTTATACTATTTAAAGCTTTCTTACAGAGACTGAAACCTAATATGCCAACTTTACACTGGGATTATGTCCATGGCAGGATATATGTTGGTTTAAATACCCTAAACGACATGTAAGGTATAGCATATAAATGGATGACCAACTTTAAGGAGATTTTAAGCCGGATTTTCATGCTGTAACAAAATAGCCAAATATTTTAGATAAAATTTGTAAGAGTCCAAGTTTATAAAACTGCGATACAGACAAATAATACATGCCGAAAGGGACCAATTCAAATTGTAATAGCTTAGAATTTGCATCATTTTGCCTCTCTCTTTTCGATTAAAACTCCTCGCATCTGTGTTGCAGTTTTATTGGTAAACCTGCACTCAGTTTTTAAAACATCGGTTTGAGCCAAGAAGAGACTAAAAAGAGGAACCAATGATGACAAACCTTTCTGGGAGTTAGCAATGCCGGTAGAAATCGCCCAATAAAATATGGTTTCCTGAAAATGCTGAGATAAAAAGAAATTACTCGGGAGTGAACGATCGTGACAACACAGTTATCCAGGCAATCAGTACTGTAGTATAACGTATCTACATTTCTGGGATTAAAAACAGAGTAAAAGGCGATAAATGTCTTGTGTTTCTCAAAGAATCCTTTACCTTGCTTCCATAACAGTGCTGGGAACCTTGCCGGATTTCTCATATGATTCAAGAACTTTTTCGACATCTGCAGAGGCTTGTTCAAGTTGCTGTGAAAAAACACACTTTAACTTAAATATAAAAAACTAACATATCCATTAATTAATTTTTATTTTAATTGTTCCTCCAATCCTCCAATTATTATTAAAACAAATAAACACATATGATACAGATTTACATCGCTTAAATTAATTTACATGGTATATTGGAAGGGAGAGGATAGGGGCACATCTAGATAAACTAATAAAGTGCCCCCCACCCCCCCCTCCCAATATAACAAGAGATTTTTATTTTACAAGTAAAGGATAGTTCGGTAAATAATGAAAAGGATAATATTGAGTAGATAATATTGAGTGAGAAAAGGATAGTATTGAGCAAGGTACCAGTGCAAAAGTGCATATGTTGTAGGCATGAGGGATAGATTGAACTAGGTGAAATCAAAAATGGAATTAAATTAAAAATTAATTGCAACAAATACAGCAGGGCAGATTGCAGTAACCATTCACTTCCCATGCTTTTTCCCATTGCACGTTCTGAAAGATACCTTTGCATGATCACTTTTTGCTTCCACTCCAGATGTCCCCAAACTGTCGCCATACGTTGCCATCAATTCCACCGGTTCCTGTTGAACGTTACACAAATTATATACAATGAAAAAGCAGCATTTTGACCTTAACATTTTGTAATTTCTTGTTGTTAAAAGATTGGAGGAAACAATACAGAATAACAATCATGATATCATTTTAGTACCAGGCCTATTTCTGCTATTGCTCTTTACCCTTAATCCACAGTGTGGTACGTGGTAAGTTGAAACCTTAAAAGTAAACCTTAAAAACAGTAAATCAGTATCAAGAGATGTGATGGACAAGTCTAATCTGAATATTACTAAGCCTATATCCACTAGCGTTTTTAATTTATTGCAAAGCCATCATGCAGCTAAACATCAAATTTCCAGATGCCTTCACACCTTCAAGTCCATAAGTCTTGTCTTGGCTAAAGACACATAGTCAGTGACATGTTCACGCAGCTTGCTAGGCACTTGGGGGCTTTGATGATATGAACCTGAGATTGCACAAATGAAATGGAACAAAACAAGTTAATCACTACTTGAGAACTCAGGTCTTAATGCGAACAAATTTAATACAGATAAAACAGAGAGATGATAATATCAACCTTTCCTTTTTGGAAAAAGCTTTTTTCATTTTCGACATATCAAGTTTGGATAATTTAAATCTTTCAATATCCCTTGTGATTAATGGCCCAAAAAAAGTTTCTCAGAGTAACAATCCTTTACATAACTCCTTGTTGTCAAAAATAGTACAAAGTAAAAAATTACAACTACCAAAATTTGTCAACATTTACCTTTAAATACTCAGCTGGTTCATATGGCACAAGGTCAGAGAGAAACTTCACAAAAAGCTGTACACTCTTTTTGTTGTTTAATTTTGTAATCCCTTGATCACCAAACATATTCTGCAACCAATAAACAGGGTAGACTTTGCATCGACTATAAGGAACTAAACTAACTAAGATAACAAACATACCCTCTTCTTGCTTTATAGTGACTACATATTGGACAAGCTCTGATACTCAAGATAAAGCAGCTAAACTGCCTAAAACCCTGTACATCTAGCCTAATCAAAAGCAAGGAAAACATATTTTTTACACAGTGATCCCATTTGGACCATGCAATGCTCCAACTACCTTTTGGCACTTGGCAGGATATCTATGTAGAACAGAGAGTACATTTCAGGCACAAAACTTACACAAATCACACTTACTTGGAACCAAGTTACATATGGCTGAAAAACATGTCCTCCCTGAAGTGAAACTTGCCTTATAACCAAGAATGCAACACTTAGAGAACGAGTGTCATTGTTATTTAGTGACTCATTGACTAATTCATTGACAAAACCTTAAAAATATAACAAAAGAGGTATTACTTGTAAGTGCAAATAGAAAAAACTAATGAACCCATATTCCTGAGTTTTTGCCAAGTTGGAATTTTTTCAAACCTAATTATTAAAAAGGTATAGTCAGATGACTATGACACCTCATCTCGATCCCTACCTTCAAGCATGAGAGCAGCCTCCTTGACAAGAACTACAAACACTGAAAGAAATGCTAGGATGCCATCCAAATATACCTGAAAAACAAAACAAGCTACAATAACAAAAATGAACATAACTTTCAAATGTTACTCACAAAAGCAAAAGACCATGCTAGCATTTACAACTAACTACAATACGGTATGTATTACAAAATCTTAAACACATGCCTTTTCCTTGAAAAATGCATTCTTCAGAGACTCCATTACAGGCAATGGATCAAAGACTAAAAGAAACTAAGGACATAATCAAAATTTTCAATACTGTAGGTAAGTGGAAAGACAAAAACCTTTTTCACATAGAAAAAGGTTTTTGTCCCAGACATTTCAAGAGAAAATTCAAATAAACAGAAGCTACAAGTAGTTACTTTAGGCACACAATTATCTTTAGTTAATTTGTTTTGTCTGCTTAAACACTGTTTGGGCACAGAGGCAGGAAGCTTCCAAGCTCATCAATAATCAGCAGACATTCAAAAATCACTAAGAAATAGAATGGCCACCACTGCATTTCCCAGACTGTTAAATTCATCAGAACATACTCATTCCAGAGCTTATGAGAAATACAAGCAGCTCTCAACATTCACCTGCTCAAATACTGCTCTTGTTGTTTCGTTAAGTGATGAGAACTTAAGTTTCATCTGATGGCTAAAGGCCTCATAGTATGCTGGGTTTTCTGCAACAAACACACCATACTTACGTATAAGGAATGGGATCATATCTCTAAATTTACAAGCATGCAATTTTTTATGTTGCTGAATACTATGTTACTTATTCTCCTCCTTAACAGATTGTGGTGGATAGCATGGGATTCTTAGAAAAGTTAGGGTTATGTTATGATTTTCTTACCTTCTTGTGATGGCATTGCAAAAAACCTATTCAGCTGTCTTGTGAAAAACCTTTTTATAGCAGTCCAAGGGATATCATTGAGTCTTCTTACAATCTCTAGGACACAAAGGCTACAAAAAAGATTCATAATAAGTGAATCATGCCTGTAAGGTGTTTAAGCCTCACATCAATTGAGTTATGAGTTAGATCATTTACAGGGTTGTCAAAATAAGCCGGCAACCGGCGCATTTCACCAGCTATTTTGAATACTGCGCCGGTTACTCTGAATGTTAGTAGGTCAGTTCTGAGCGTGATATTAGAGAAATAAAATGGACATAGCCACCTACTTTTTGGATGGAACCTGTTACTCAAAAACCTACTGACAACCCTGATTTAACAAAAAATTCCTTCTGCAGTGTGGTCATCCCACTCGCTATGGGATGGGTGCATTTGTTATCAAATAATGACATGAAATACTATGATCTATTAGATATTGTCAAATTCATTTGAAGTTACATCTGGGGCATGAGTGGTGTATTTATACATCTTCACTAGTAAAGATATTCTTGGCTTCAATAATATCGTGTTTTTCCTTAAACTGTACTTAATTTTTTGGTTACACGATCAAAACATCTTCGGAAGTTCTTCAAGAGACCTTGGCAATCTTCGGATATCTTCGGAAATATCTAGTGACCTTCAGAACTTTTTGGAAAATGTTTAGAAACGTTTGTGTGGCTTTTGGACTATTTTGGGATCCATTTTTTGAAATCTGCGGGTTATCATGAAAAAGTCAAAATTAGTATGTTTAAATAAATTTTAAACAAAATAAAACATGGTTGCTTGTAGATATGGAAGTGTGGTTTTCCACTGGCTGAGGAACGAAACAAGCAAAAAACTTCTTTCTCACGCACAGCTGGGAGTCTGAGTACAAGTGTATGGTGAGTTTCAGGCCACATGGCTTATGTGAGGTTCAGCTTTTGTTTTGCCATCTGTCATTGCCTGGCATGCCCCACCCATCCACCTGTGAAGAATGTATTAAGCTGAAGTGTACTTATTCTCTAGCCACTTTTTTGTGTCTTTATAAGACAGCTATGTTGTTTTGTTAATAAAGATCAGGCTGTGTAGTTTGGCTTGGCATGGCTCCCAAAGGTGTATGAGAATAACCCTTTTTTCTGTTCAACTTTATATCAATCATTCACTGCACTCACTTGTGAGATATCAGTTGCAAACTTGAAGAGATAGTCCACATCTACAACCCTGGTCAAAACATCTTGGGACAGTTAAGAAAATTAAGAGAGAAAATGCACTTCATTAAATAAACTCTGAATCCCCCTCTCAAAAAAAACTTGGTAATGTTGTTTGAGTTTACCATTTCTTTTGTACCCCCTTCTCCCAAGCAATGTTGAGTCTACCAAAAATGACTTGAATGCCTGACGTCAACATTGCATCGGGGAAGGGGGAGGGGGAAAATACGTCATTTTTACGGGTTATTGCCTTTATGTCCCAATAGTTCTGGCCAGGGTTGTACATGTACACCTTCTCACATATTATCCTCTATATATTATCAGGTTCTGTGTTATCAACAAACCTGTTTGAATTGCTTTTCTGTGAAGAATACTCTTTCCCTATCTTGCATGCTGAGAAATCACTTCTCTCCACAACGTTATCCAATATCTCCTGGGAAATCTATGAACATAAACATCTGTTTTCAGTTACCTTATTAACATAAATCTAGGATTTAAAGCCAACAGGGGTATCAATATCGGCATAACTAAACACTTGAGATTACAGATAATACCTGGTTAACTATAACTTAGATGACATTTGAAAAAAAATTCTTCAATATTTTGGTCAATGCTAGCATTGCGCACAATTCCACGACATATCAGGGACTTTTTCACACTTTGCGGCGCTAAATTTGAAAGGCAATTAGGGAAATGTACAGAAAACAATAAAAGAAATCGACCAAAACTTGGCAGAACCACTCGAAAATTCTTTCTTTGCGGGATAACTATTCAGTTTACAATTTAGTATTCATACGGCTTTGGTAGATGAGAAGTCAATAAAGAAAATGTGACTGTTATTACGCATGTGGTTCACTGGGAAGTGTTATTTTTTTTGGCTTCAAAAGTAGCTCTTTCGGCGCTCCCTTTATATGGCCTTGACACTTTTAGAACTAAAATTTTGAGAAGCAATGTGTGAGGAAATAAGTACATTCATATGGCTTTATTTGTTCGACACTTTAAGTTTGCCCAGCCGAGTTTTTGCGGAATTCCGACTAATGCAAGTATTATTTTTTCCACCTTTCGTGCAGCCAACTCTCGCAGCTCTTCGCTCCTTCACTAAGACTTGCATGACAATAGCTCGGGCTCGCTTTGAAATTCCCGCGAGAGTTAAAACGGATCCAATTTTGAATAATTATCTCGCACAAACAATGGAAGACAATGCTCGCTCAGGCTTAAGAAGCATTCAAGCAGAAATGTAATTAATTTTTGTTTTCCCCACCTTCGTACGAATAGAAAAGACCTATGTTGTCTTTGAAGTCCTTGATCAACGTACAGACTTAATGTAAACCGATCGAGTAATAGACTGTGTCTAATGAAATATTTTGACCGGTCGAGTAGTAGAGGGCAACGATAAAATGTTTCGCGCACCGCACTTTCCATATAACATCGCTTTGAGAGAAGAATTTTTTTGTGGGAAAACTTTTGGCTTCCGCGCTCAAACCATTGCAAGTGTGACACATCAAGAGAAAAAGGAGAGAATGCCGCTGCATGCAACACGACTTTGTTGACAAAAGTCTTTGTGAAAAGCGACAGCCGCCGATTCATTGACGAGAGCAGTTGGAAATCCGAAAGTTTAATCTATGCCATTATTATTCAGTGCATTGAAAAACTGGGCACTGCAAGTGCATGTCGCGAAAGACAATAGCATTCTGTGCGATGGGGACATGTTAGAGATGGTTACCTTGTCCAGTTTATTGTTGGATCCTTCTTTTGCTTTGTTCTCGAGAAAGGCAAATGTGACCAATCTTCCCAAAAGATCTATTAATAGGTAGAAACCAAACGGAGCATCAACAAACATGAAGCAATGAGACTAATTCAAGATGCATACGATATTATTACATTCTACTACATGTCAACAGGAAAGAATCATTTTCAAGAGCTCACCTGACAAAATGTTTTCTTGCTTGTCCTTATTCATCATACAAGAACACAGAGAAATGAGTCCACCAGAAACAACTTCAACAGTATGACTGTGCTGCAGACAGCTAGAATATGTACAAAGGCCATTAAAGAGCTAACAACGATACTTTGGCCAATGAAGACTGTGGTCAAGAGAATCAAAGCCTGCATTTTTTTATCTACTTTTAGCCAGAGAATTTGAGTTTGATTGGTTTGAATTTTACCATGATTTATCCTGGCTGCAGCCCTTCTTTTTTTTAATCAACATCCTAGCCACAAATAGTCTACAACCATCCTATTACTTTTAAATATGTCCACCTCAAACACTTTCAAAAACCCCTAAAATGTTCCCTGAACTTACTCAAGCAAGGGCTCTTAGTGTTACAAAAAACTTTAACCCTATCTTAGCTTGTGTATATTCGACCCTTCCGTCCAAATTACCAGGGAAGGGTGGATGTATGCATGCTACCCTTTCTTCACATGTTTCATGATTTTGACTTCCATATTGAACACTATATTATGTTACAGGTCAATTTGTTCCTTAGGTCAATTTGTTTCAACCTAGGTCAATTTGTTCCAACCTAGGTCAATTTGTTTCAACCTAGGTCAATTTGTTTCAACCTGGGTCAATATGTTTCAACCTAGGTCAATTTGTTTTCTAGGTAGGTCAATTTGATATTACAGTAAGATTAATTTGTATATAGTTAGGGCAGAGGTACATGTACTGTAGTGTAATAATGGGTGAGTATGTCTGATTTGAATAATTGAAGGAAATTTATTACGACTACAATGTATATGTAATTAAAAAAATAGTGGAACTTGCATCCAAGCATCCAAGTGTCCATGGCTCACTGGTAAGGCATCAGGACATGAATCCAGAGGAAAACCAAAGGTCTGTGGTTCAAGGCTCACAAGGTAAGCATTGAGAATATGGGCTGCAATGTTGGGAGAGTAGGGAGGGAATAGTAGGTGAAGTAAGTAGAGTGGAGGAGAGAGGGAGGATGAAGAGAAGGTGCCAAAAACATTTTTTTGTTTGCCGTAAAAAAAAAAAATCTCAAATTGACCTAGGTTGAAACAAAATGACCCAGGTTGAAACAACTTGACCTAGGTTGGAAAAAATTTAACCTGAATTTAAATTTGACCTGTAAAATATACACCTTAAGGCCAATTTACACGGTACGATTTTGTCGCATACAACAAGCTTACGACAGGGCTACGACATGACTTAAGACCTACACAACAATCGTAACTGAGTTTGATTTACAAGAAACAATTCAGGTCGTGGGCCTGTCATAAGCTTGTTGTATGCGACAAAGTCATACCGTGTTGATCTGCCTTAAAGGTATACAATATGCTGGAACCCCTTGATCTTTTTGGTAACTTTCTTAGTTTCTAACAGTGACCTCAATTGGTATTTCAGTGTTCTATTTTGTAAACACATGGTTGCCACAGACCTGAGCCACAGACATCACTTTTCAGAATCTCTGACTTTTCCCTGGCTACCCCAATGTTTCTTTCTGGAATTCCAAAGCCCTTGCAAAGCGGATCCATGTTTTCCGCATGGTCCTAACTTGGTGCAAAGACCATTGTGTTCAGTAGACACTGTCCTTAAATGGTTCAATTTTTCCAGTGTTTTCTTTAAAATGCCTATTGTCCCTGAGTAACCAAGGCTTGAAAAGTAGCTTCTCCCCCTTAGCAAGTGCCTTTACATTCTCACTTGACCAATGGGTGAGGGATTAGGCAAGCCATCTCCCAACTAAATCATCAAAAGAACAAACTAAAAATTGCCCAGGGCAAGCAAATTTTAAGAGCTACTGGTCTCAAGGGCAAGCTGTATTTCAATTTTGTTTTGAGCCCTGCTGACTAAAAATAAAACTCTCTGACTTTTCTCTAATCTTGAAGAATTTTTCCAACTACTTCCTGACCTGTGGCAACCTTGGTAAATGGTATGGCATGAATCTCTGTTGGAACTACCTGCTTGTGATGGTAGAGAAAATAGTACTATCGGCTGCTTACCAAGCCAAGTATGTGTTGAAAGAAACTATGCAGTTTTTATGAAGCATCCAGACGACCTCCAAGGGAAGATATGGACCCTAGCACAAAGTAAAATTGAAATTAAGGTCACAAATCATGGGAATCGTGGTATGTTATGTTGGAATACAAAACTATAATTATTGTAAATTAATTGTTTCTAAAGCAACTACAGAATGTAACAAACAGGTGGTTCATAAAGGTAACTATTAAATACTGCTAGTAGTTACCATTACCCAGCCTCTACCTCATAATGTATAAAAAGTGTGAATGCGGAGGCGGTGGAGCACTTTCAAACATGGGGGGAGGGGGACACTCATCGTTACATGTAAGTCAAGGGCACACCTCTACTTATCTTTTCGAAAATGTGTAACTAAAGGCATTGTTCATTTTCACAAACAAACTTCCTTGCAATATCTACAGTGTTCAATGCATCTGAAATAGACTTATGATAATGCAGGAGGAGCAGGTACTTTTTATAGACAATGCTTCTTTATGGTGCTTCTAAGGTAGGCTTTAATCCAGTTTAGGACAGAGAATGTGTACTCAGTAGTCACCAATGCCATAAGTAAAGTGAAGTACAATCTTAAAAAGTTTTTGAACCTCTCCTGGTAGCATTTTGGTGACAGAAGTTCTGTTGAGAGCTTTGTTAATGGTTCTTATATTTGTAACCTAACATACTTCAGGCCGTGCAGTTTTTACTCTTCTATCATGTACAAGGTGAAGCTGAATGCAAAGCTTGTCACAGTTGAAATCATTTCCAAAGCAAGACCTTTGTACCAAACCTTGGGGAAATCAGCCCACTCAAATTTCCATTTAGTGGGGACTGTAGTCCTCCCCCTGCCACTCTTGCTCGAATTGGTTATAAAGTGAGCGAGTGTGGTGTGAGCACCAAGCACTTCCACCACCTCTTTGTTAACTTCAAAGACTAGTAAAAAGAGCTAGAAAGTCAAAAGGAATTAGCT